>BPLR01002252.1:0-63858 GCA_021605095.1 Caerostris extrusa
AAACTAGCATGCATCATTTATAAATAACAAAAAGTAACAATTTAATATAAATGGAAAATGTGAATACTACTAAATAACATAATAGTATTTAAATAACAATCGTTATAATTATGTTATGTTGATAAAGATGAACATAGCACTTTATTAAAAAGAAATGCGAAATATATTTTTCCATTCTTTCATAAAAGAAAAAGTCCCAGCTATTGGTGTCTTGTCACATTTTCTTAAGCGCCATGTAGTAAAAAAAGAGAGATAAAGAGAAAGGATAAAAATAGAACATTGGTTTGAATAAAACAATGTTTCACAGCTAAAGAGTAAGCGGTATTTTTCTTCACCATTAATTAGTTCAAAATATTTACTCAGAAAAGGGCGTAAATTATAAATCGGAATAGCCTTAAAATGTAAATATTTTGTTTCGCACTTTTGACAAGAATGAGGACTACCATAAACAAATAATAATTCTCCTTGAAAATGAAAAAACTATTTAATGTTTCTTGGCACCATTTTGTTGAAATTGTGTACTTGGAAATGTGTTCGAATAAAATGTTGTTTCAATAAATATATACTCTGTCCGCCTCATTCTTGAATATTTTCCCTTTACTCAAAATATACTTTTATGTATTCTATGCATTTATTTATTGATAAGCAAACTTTATATACATTAGTCAAAATTGAGGCACCATTGTCAACAATTATATCACATACCTGCTTTTAACGATGGTGTTAAAAGTAATACAAATGAATAGCAAAAACAAGTAATATAAAAAAAAAAAAATTTAAGTCAATTCTTTCTTTTTTTCTCACTATATTGCAGGAAGTCCTTTATAAATAACCTCCATTCATTTTTTAAGTTTATCTGGCGCCATCTATTGGTAGATATATGCAACTTAAATCTAAAAATTAATTATATTTAATGACTGACTTAATGTTTGAAAAACCTATTAACAACCAGTGTCATCCACTACAAGTTTAAAAAATGTATTTGAACTGGAGTGGTTGAATAAAAGTATTTTATGAAAATTATTTTATGAAATATTTTTGAAAATGTGAACAAGATATATATAAAAGGAAATTGTGAGTTAATAGAAGGAATTGAAAAAGATTGCAATACTGAAGTAAACAAAAGAAATAATTTATTCACGAAAGTGTTATTTGGTGGTTAAGTCAGAGATTTTGTTTTTAAATAATTTTTGTTAAAACAAAATTTAATGTGAAATAAGATTTATGATTTCTTTTTTGTTATTAAAAATTTTCAAAGAATATTTACTGACATACATGTACTTCCAAGATATTGGTCAGAATAAAGAATATCAGATTAGTAAGTAACTTCTGATTCTACAATACCTCTATTAAAGAGTAGAATGTACTGGCAATTCAGTTTCGTTTACAAAGTAAGCTTCCACTCATATCTTCTACACTCATGTCCATAAGTTAAGGATAATTCAGAATCACACAGAAATTGAACTCTAAAATAAACATTTTCACTGTAGAATTATCACACACATCTTGAAGAAGAATATGCAAATTACAGGAAACCACCAGATGGCGCGGATAGTACGTCACAATGACGAGAGTGTAAGAGAGGGGTATATAAGGAATGGTGGCAACGTGAAGTAAAATTGTTCACAAGCGCTTTAAAAAAGCCTTTCAGTGCAAGAACCGCATAGTTATGGCACAAAGGAAGCATTTGGATGATTTTTTACGTGGTAGACTTATCGGACGAATGGAATGTGGGCGTACCCAGCTGGAAGTATCCGAGGAACTTGGAATCGCCCAGAGTGTCATCTCCAGGCTTTGGCAACGATTCCAAGATGATGGTAATGAGTAGATGTTACAGCACAGGTCGCCCCCGAGTTACAACGCCGAATGAGGACCGGTATTTAGCAGTTACTGCCAAAAGAAAACAGACGGAGCACAGCATCAGACCTGTCTCGTCAGCTCTCTTCAGCTACCGATACGACAGTTTCAAGGCGGACCGTGTACAGACGCTTAGGCACATTGGTGTATATGCTCGTAGGCCTGTCAGATGTGTTCCACTTACCGCAACTCACTGTCGCCTGCGATTAACCTGGAGTAGAGAGCATGCATTGTGGACACCGCAACAGTGGTCTTGTGTGATGTTTTCCGACGAGTCTAGGTTTAGTTTGCAGTCTGATTCTCCCCGGACATTCATATGGAGAGCGCCAGGTACCCGTTACCACCAAGAGAACACCATTGAACGACATCGTTACGGTGGTGCAGGATGGCTCGTTTGGGGAGGGAATTATTCTTGGTTCCAGAACTGACCTGCATGTTCATAGTGTAACCATGACAGGCCACATCTATCGGGATGTCATTCTGTAACAGCATGTACGTTTGTTTCGGGGCGCCATGGGTGTTGAATTTCTGATTATGGATGACAACGCCCGTCCTCACCATGCAAACATTGTAGACGAATGCCTTCAATTGGAGGATATCTGCCGTATGGATTGGTCAGCATACTCACCGAATCCAACTTGAATCCAACAAGAGCATGTGAGGGGGATATGCTTGGCCGACGAATTGCAGCCCGTCAACCCCTCCCACCTGTCAACCGGAACTTCGGAGGGCATTGCTTGATGAGTGGTGTAATATTCCCCAAGATCAGATTGATAATTTGATACCAGCATGCCTAGGCATTGTAAGGCATGTATTGCATCGTCCGGGAGACATACTCCCTATTAACCATCATACTAACCATGTTATACTGTTTTTTGTAAATAGGTTCTTTTGAAATTTGCTCCAAGTAGTAAATATCGCAATTTTTATTAATTATGTCAAACATATAGCATCTTTTGCTCTTTACCTTTTGTTTAATAAATAGACTTTACAAATAAGACAAATTTGTTTTGCTTCTGTCTCATTATTTGCCTGAACTTCATTATCCTTAATTTATGGACATGAGTGTAAATGAGTTAATGAGTTTCTCTTTCTTCTTTTGAAGTAAATTTTATTCGAACATGAAAATGAAATTAGTAAAAAAATAAACTTTCTGAATTTCTCTGCTTCCAGTTCCAGCTGATTTTTCTTAGAGTATTTATATTTTTAAAAGTAATATTATTTTGAGAGTGTAGAATGAATGTAGTTTTAGCTCATACAATTATTTTATTGAATTGTTTAATTCTAAAAAAAAAGAAAAACTGTTATAAGGTTAAAACATTTTGTGAATGTTGTAATGAAATGAAACTTCCATGATTATTTATGCATAAATATTTATATAATTACAAAAGTGTTATAAATGTAATATTTGTTTTGCTGTTATAAAAATATTACAATAATCATTTTTAATTTTAACCGATAATTATTTATTAAGTCAAATTAAATATTCTAGCGAGGGCATGGATATTTGTGAGTGGTTCGAATCCACCTTTAACTGTGGATCCCGGTATTATTAGCATAAAATGTGCAAAAGATTGACCATAAAGAGACAAACCAAATCAAACCTAACAATTAAATTGTTTTTATTTCTCGTTCCACATAACTACCATGCACATTCAACCAATTAGAAATTTTGATACCAAAAATTTTCAGTTTCGAAATATAATTTTTGCAATTTAGGTGTACTTAACTTTTAAACAAACATTTCTGCTTTCATTTTACAATTTTCAAAAAAATTTTTTTTTACAATTATTTTAATAACGTGTTCTCATTTATATTGTCTAATAGAAATGGCATGATTTCAACGAAATTAGATAGCAAGTATCCTGTAATATATTACACCTTTTCATGAAGTAATTTTCAATTCAATCTTCAATTATATATCCATATTATTCTACTTCAAAAGTGTAGTTCAATATACAGGTAGGTACCCAAGCTATTTTAAAAAGATTTATTTTTCTTACATTTATTCGCAACAGATTTAAAAATGTGCAACCCGAATTTTTGTTAATTTTATTTCTGATTTATTATTCTCTGTGTTTTTTTAACAAATATAAATTAAAATAAATTATCTAATCCAATTTATATTCAATAGCAACCAGGCTTATGATAATATTTCTTGCAAAAATCACAGAAATATCAACCTGATCTAATATTTTTTGTTTTCAAAAAGGAAATTAAATTTAGGCAAAAGCAGTATTCGAACCTTCTAATAGTCTAGTTATAAATCAAATCAGATCATAACTATCCAAACATCTAGAATTTATTCAATTTCAAGACATGGCAAGAACTGACTTTAAGGAGAAAAAAAGGAAAAAGATTCTTTTCCTTGAAGGATTTTTGAACCAGAACTTTATTTCTTTCTTATCGAAGACTAAATGAGTTAAATATGTTCTGCCAGAGGAAGTTTTCCGGCCCAAGATAACTCAATTTAAAGTCTCGCGTAGAAATTTTTTCTGTCTTTTTTTGAAGTAAATTTTATTTGAACCTAAAATGAAATGTGTAAAAAAAATAAACTTTTTAATTTCACTGCTTCCAGCTAACCATTATACTAACCATGTTATATTGTTTTTTGTAAATAGGTTCTTTTTTTTAAATTTGCTCCAGGGTGTAAAAAATCGCAATTTTTATTAATTATGTCAAACATATAGCATCTTTTGCTCTTTACCTTTGTTTAATAAATAGACTTTACAAATAAGTCAAATTTATTTTGCTTCTGTCTCCTTCTTTACCTGAACTTCATTATCCTTAATTTATGGACATGAGTGTACTTTTTAGTTCTATCGTCCAGTATCGACTTTAAATTCCAGCTAATGAAATGTTGTTATAATTGTATCATTTTAAATTAGGTTGCCCAAATAAATATTCATTGTCTATTTTGCATCATTTCACCATTTTCAATCATTCTATGGTCTCAATATATTCCGGTTATTGTACACCAGTGAAGATCCTCCTCTTTCATTTGAACGCATGTATATATATATATATATATGAATTTATTTTGCAGCAATACTTTTAAACAATAAATCATAAATTTTTTCTTGCCATAAAATCATTGTAGACTATTAATGTGCTATGCAATATTTTTTTATCAATAGAAAAATATTCAGTTAAAATTAATCAATGTAGGAATTTAATTTTAAATTTGATATTATGACGAACTATTTTGCCATTCATTTATATTGTCTACATAGGTTCTTAATCGGCAGGATCATATATAATATGTACATATTTGAGTTTATTAAAATTTTAACCTAGGTGATTCATCTTTGGTACACCGTTAAAATTATATTAACCCTCGGTAATTCGACACGGCCAAATTAATGTATGTAAAACATGGATGAATAAGTCATTGGCTTGGCTAACACATGATATACCATCTTTTGGCTAGTGTAATTTTCAAATAAAATGTCAAAATTTAACAATATTTCTATTGCTTGTTGTCAAACTATAGTGGTTTAAGTGACGCTATATTTGCAATTTTCAAAAACAATGCAAGAAAACTGAGTTAAATGTTGATAAAGCATTGCTTTTAATGTAAAATATACCGTTCAAGCTCAGCAATTGTTTGAAATGTGTAATCCGAAATATGCCCTGTCGAAAATAAATCATTTGTCGGGGGAATACTCATTTCAAACGCTGTCGTATAGACACACAACTGCTGAACGACCCGGTTGTCCAAATGAGGCTCTTTAATAAAGCAAATATAAAAAAACTCAAAATCATGAATGATAATCGCAAAATGAAGTTGCGAGTGGAATCTGACATCCTGAAGGTATCAAGAAGAGTGTACATTATATATTCATGAATATTGAACTGCTCTCACAATGGTGCAAAGTCAGCAACACATCATGATACAGAGCGCTGCTTTGGCACTGTTTACACGACATAAACATGAATTATAATCCGAAATCAACAGGAATTATTGGGTTCACCACTACATTCCGGAATCAAATCGACAATCAACTGAGTAGAGAGCAATCGATGAAAGCCGTCCCAAACGACCAAAGTCGCAACAGTCAGAAGGAAAGATTATAGCCGCCAGTATTTTGAGATTTTCATGGTTCAACATTCATCGACTACCTTTAAAAATTGAAAATTCATCAATCAATAAAAAAATATTATATAGCGTTATTGGAGCGCTTGAAGGCAAAAATTGCAAATAAATGCTCTCCATTTGAAAAAAAGGTTCTCTTTCATCTAGACAATGCAAAGTGTCTTTACGGCCAGCTATGGTCTCGAATCTCTTTCTCACCTACGGTATTCTCCAAATTTGGCCCTCAAGGACTATCGGCAGTTCGCAGACTTCAAAAAGATATTCCATAGAAAGAGATTTTGACTCCAATGAATAAGTGATTACTTAACTAACGCCAATTTTGAGGCCAAAAATAATCGTTCTGCATTATCTGCATAGAAAAATTAGAAAATTTTTGAAATGTATCACACTTTATAGGAGACTATGCTGATGAAAAAAAAAAAACAAATTGTTGTTTCAGTAATTAGTCCTAGATTTATTGATCCATCATATATATATAAATATATATATATATATTCAGCGTTCTTATTGATATTAAAAATTTCAATATTTTTTCTATTTTATTTTTTACTATAAAATTAAAGGAATAAACTGTGATGAAAATGCTGTTATGCATCACTTCCGAAAATTGAACAAAATAGTAACCACATGACGTTAAAAATCCAATTTTTTAAATGTCTTTTTTCGAGTATGTAAATAGATTTTTTTCATTTAATCTGATTCAAAATATTTTTACAGTTCAGATTTAGTTTTCTATATATTATAAATTATTTTTGCATAGCTTTAATTTCTTTGTTGCGTATTGTCATCTCCTATTATACATCATAAATTTTAATTGAATGATTTAAACAGACATTTTTAGAAAAATGATTTGTGTAAAACATTTTTTCAGCTCATCATTGTTTCACTTGTATTTAATCGGGCAATTTCGAGTTAAAATGCATGCAACAATTTAACTAATCATTTAATCGTTTATCTTTTTCGTATTAAATTATATCCAAAAAAAATTAAAAGAAAATAAGTGGAACGATTATTTAATTTGAAGTACAAAATGTTAGCTAAGTATGCATAAGTATTATAAGTACTGCATAAATATTGAAATATTATATATAATATTATTTTTTTAAACACCAACTTCTGATTGTGAAAGAACAGCAAGTATAGAATACACTGAAGTTTAGCCACCCTTGTTTAATATGTACTCTTCCCGCCAAAAAAGTGAATTGCTCGAGGTATATAGGGAAAATGACAAGATGTCCATGCACGCTGCCAGTTGTTTGAGAAAATGAATTTTAAATTAGACCGTGTCAGATTAGCTTTTCCCTCTAGGGCAATTTTAAAAAAAATGTTTGCAACAGGTGAAGGCTTGATTTTGTGCTGCAGTGGAAGTCCCTGAGAATATTCATCGTTGGTGTTGTTAGGTTAGTTGACGTTGTAATTAGGATCAATAAAATGAGTTAAAGTTTTTCTTCTAGCGCTGCCGGAAGAATTCGCGATTGGCAGATTCTCATTGGGATATTGTTGCGTAATGGAAGAGACGTATGAAAATTTTTAATTTTTGGTGGCTAAGTTAAAACTAAGTTTCAGAATTTTCCTGTAAAAATTTGGGTATGTTAAATTGATTTAATTGGTTTGATAAGAGTTATGTTCGTTCGTAGTTTTTCACACCAAAACAAACGAGGAAATATGACCTCCAAAAGTTGGGAATGATGGAGTAGTAGGGTTGAGAATAATAGAATTTAAGGATTTAATAGTAAAGTAATGGTATACGAAGAGGAGACCGTTAAATAACGTCTGGTGATGATTGTAACTAGCAGAGTAGAAAATAAAGCATGTAAGAGCAAAGAAGAAAAGGAATCAGAATTTTAACTTCAAAAATGTGAATTCAGGCCTCGATATTCAGTTCCACTCCAGTGACAAAAGCAGAAAATGTCCCAAGCCGCAATTTCTTCATTCTACAACAGATTCTACAAAGTTTTGATAATAGAACGGAGGACATCTGTATTTACTTGGTGACATTTTAACGTCTATCTAGAAGGTTGGTTAAATCAAACCAAATGGATTCAGTTGTTCAGGCCGATTATTCTGATTGTTACTGAGATAGTTATTTCTACTATTGAAACGTTTAAGACTTAGTGCCGATAATTGTAGAATGTGATTCAATACTAAAAAACAGAAGCATCCTGAAAAAGATCTTGAGTTTCAATTAAGGACATATTTGAATGAATAGCTGAATGGAATATAGATGAATGACTTTTCATGAAAGAACTTTTTACCGATCAACCGAAGATGAGGATGATCAACGAAGTGTAGGCATATTTTATTGATAGCTGGACTAAAATTATTTTGTCATTGAAGATAGTTGACTAGGTGAGCGATTATGACGTTGTCCGGGAAGCAGGAAATTCTTTATATACCCCATTTCAAAATCAATTGGTAGATTTGAGAAGCGTGAAAAAAAAACCAAAGTCAATTCTAAACCTCCAACACACAGTGGAAGTCGCAGTAAAGAATTTCCGTATAAAAATCAGGACCGAACACGATCTACAAACGAATCTTCCGTATCTTACGAGTGCGAATCAGAGCAATATTTTTGTTCTCGTTATCCTCAGATGACAGGGCGGATAACAACATCAAGTGTGAATTAAATGAGGGGGAGGGGGAGATGTCAAAGAGAGATAATCCTCTAAATGAAGAACAAGAACAGGATGTCAACAACTTCCGATTGGTTAAAGATTTTATATTTATTGCACGTCTTTAGATGTCATAAGCAACCATCCTCTTAGTGAAATTGTCGGTCAAAGTCTGGAGTAGGGTTAATTAAAGTATGGTTGATTGGTATATCAAAAGAAAGTTGGATTCAACATTAGTGATTAGTGTGAGATGGAATTCAATACTAACCAGCATGATAGCCTTTTTTAATTTGTGCATTATCAACGAAGTTGATTAATATGTTTACACGTATTTCTTCAACCGCCCATAAGATCGCACTTGATGTTCATTTGATAAAGTAGAATGTGCTATGTAAAGTGGCTAATTTTCCTATGTTGAGTAATACAAACGAAAATATCCGTATTTATTATTGATTAAATATTTTCCACCTTTAATAGAAACCAACTTGGTACTAATTGTACTCATTTATATTTAATTTACTGACTGGATAATAGAAGCCATTTCTAAAAATAAATATAAATTTCAAAAATCTTTTAACATCCAGCAAATCCTCCGTTCGTGATTGGCGTAATGCCTTTTCAACTCATTGCCATTCGAATTCGTTCACGCAAAAAATTCCAATTACTATTCAATACCCTACCAAAAAAAGTGGAAGAATCTAAATATAAAACTCATTAAGAAGTTTAGCGTTTCTCTTACCAAAAACATTTCAGGTTAAAAAATGACATCGACTGTTTGCCTGCAAAAGTATTTTCGTACTCTTAACTAATTATTTATGATTCATTCAAAAGAAATTTATATGAAATGTGTTATCCATTTTAGGATTTTCTTTTTCTTCCGTTCCAATTTGTTCCATTGCTTATCATGACACAATTCTTCATTAACTTCCTAACTGCATATAAAATCATTCATTAAGTCTTCTAATGTCCTTTCGCATTTTTCCTTGATTTTCAATTGGCTATTTACAGTAATCAGAAATTAGTTTCCAAAGATTCTTACAGTTATTTTAAAATGCATTTCGAAATCTTTTCAAGACATGGAAAATGTTATTTCTAATTCAAGAAAGTCTTTCTATACATCAATTAAGTAGTTTGGGACCTCTTTCCGTGAATGTATTAACATGTATTTTAAGAACTTTTTTAAATATTTGAATTGAGTATTTGACATCAATTTATTTTCATCATTGAATAAATGTTCAAAAGTTTGATTAAAATTGCATTTAAATTAATGGTGTAAATTTTATACGTCATTTAAGATGTCATTTCTTTATTTATAACTACTGTAAAAGTATGTAGAGATCGGAAAATTATTCATTGGAAAAAAATTATTTTACATTCCTAATTTATTACATTTCATTTTCCCTGCATATAGTTTTGAAAAACTTGATTTCAAACTTTGATATAGATATGGACATAGTAAAAGTTAACAGTTTAAATAAATCTGAACCAAAATTTCACATTTTTTTACAAAGGACAAAATTTTATCAAAAATTTCAGTACAAAGGAATTAATAATAATAATAAAAAGATGCAATACATTATACATATTCAGTACATAATGTGTAGTAAAATGTACATAAATTGATTTTTCCTTAGTTTCATTTTGAAACAGACCCATTCTACTGGAGATATATATTCAAATATATATTATGTTACAAACCCATATATATTATGTTTAATATTTGTATTCAAATATTTATATTTCTATACAAATAGTCGTTCTTGTTTATAGTAAGAATGATATATTTATATGATATATATATAATTTTTTTTTGTTATTCCTACATTTTCATTTTTAACGTAAACTTTCTTCATAAGGCTTTTATGTAATATGGTTTTTGACTAACATAAAATGCAAATATCTATATGTACTTTCTAACATTTACTTTTCTTAAATTAAAGTTTATTCAGCCGTTTGTTCTTGATTTAACGTATGAAAGAGTTTAAGGTTTCTTTCAAATTTTACATTAAAATGCATCTGTTTTGAAATAGCTAAAAGTTATTTAGGATATTGTTCTGAAACAACATTAAAATTACCGATTTCAAAAGTTGTCCAGAAATTAAATATAATAAATTAGAAAATTAAATCTAATAAACAATTAAAACAAAGGTTTAAAAAATTTGTCATTTTGAAGAAAAAATCACTTCCAAAGAAAGCTATTTAACTGGGGATATAGGTTCCAATATGAATTCTGTTTAATACTAATACTCAAATATTTACATTTCTAGACAAATAGACGTTCTTATATATAACAGCAATAATGTATTCTAAAAATTTTATTTTGTTATTCCTAAATTTTCATTTTTAACGTAATCTTTCATCATAAAGTTTTGATGTCTTATAGTTTTTGATTAATATAAAATGCAAATGCCTATATGTACTTTCTAACATTCACTTTCTCTTAAATTAAATTTTTATGTTAGCATTTATACTTGATTTAACGAATGAAAGAGTTTAATGTTTCTTTCAGACTTTTACATCAAAGGCATCTGTTTTGAAACAGCCAAAAGTTATTTATGATATTGTTCTTAAAAACAACATTAAAACTGTCGATTTCAAAAAGTTATCCAGACTCCCATTTCAAGATTAGGAACAAAAGACAAGAAACAATTTTTATTGCATGATCTATGAAGACATCTTCACATCTTTTTCTTCAATGCAGAAAAGAAATTGCATAGTTGAAATATGATATTCCATCCTTGACTTCCGCAATTCAAGCATGGAATATCTCAGCCAAAAAACAAGGACATGACAAAAATTCCAATCCGTAGATTTCCGATGGAAGTATGAAATATATCTTGAGTCACAAACATAAATAAATAAACATTGCCATTCCAAAATGGCTGCGTGGAAATTTTTCCATAAAACTCTATTTGACGAAACAGCATGCGCCCCATTTGAAAAAGTGTTCAACATTCAATATGTGAACAAGAATAAAAGCAAGTCTATCGTAACATGTAATGATATTAAAAGTGTCTGAATTTCACCAATGGTATCTATAATCAAAAGTGGTATGGCTTCCACCATATTGAATTTAGGAGTTGAAGTAACTTGGAAAATAAAAACAGTATATATTTCTCGGATATATATTATCTGACTTGCAATGATCTAGTTTTTGAAATTCTAAGAAATTGCCGACATACACTCTTTATTTGAAAAAGATGATAAAAGGTTTTCTCTTCTGTCAGAGTGCGTTTTCGAAAGATTTATTTTATTTATAAGAAGACAGAAAGCTGGAAAAGTGATACTTCAAATATTTGTGCATAGCTTTTCCTTTTCTTCCTTAATAATGTCGTCGGTATATATGAAAGTTGAATAGTTTTGTTATTTAAACGAAATGGAAAGCATTTTGTCTATTTGAAATGAACAATTTATCCTTAAATATGCATTCATTGAAGTCTAAAAAAATGTTCTGTGTATAAATTATTAATATTAGATAGTTTCAATTAGCATTATAATTATGTACAGACATTTGTTGACTAAAAGGAGTCATACATAATTCTAACAAACATTGAATGTTTCTTCTCTTGTTACAATTCTATTATTTTGTTGTAATATAAAAAGAGGTGATATCTTTGAATGTGTGTTTTATTTGTCAATTTAGAGGGGTTTTTGCTTTAATTAAAGCAGAATATACGTTTTCCCGACTAATACCATAAAAATACAGGGTGATTGTAATTAAAGTTACACTTTTAAAATGCTATCAAAAAGAACTACTCTCGTCACAATGAGTTCTAATATGAACCGAAGATACCCAAAGAAGGGGGTAATGGTACGACATAAAAAAAAGTTCCACTTATTTTCCCCATTTACTAATTGAACACTGCAGTTGGTTTCATGTGCAACTCATGCCAAACACGCTGTCATTTCAATTCAAAATCTCACTGAAAACCGAATTATCTTTCTTTAGGCCGCTTATAGCGATACCTATTAATACATTTTGGAACTTTTTTTTCATACCGTACCGTTTATACAATACCAACAAAGTTGGTTAATATGCTAATTTCCGCAACTGCCCAAAAACCTCTCTTGATGTTCATTTGATAAAATGGAATGAGTTAAGTATTGCGGTTAATTATCCTATGTTAAGTAATACAAACGAAAATAACCGTATTTATCACTGATTATATATTGTCCATCATTCATAGAAAGCAATTAATTATACTCTTTTATATTTAATTTATTGACTGGATAATAGAAGTCAATCCTAAAAATAAATATACATTTCAAGAATCTTCTAACATCGAGCAAATCATTCGTTCCTGATTCACGCAATGCCTTTTCAACTGATTGGCATTCGAATTCTTCCATGCGAAAAAATTCCAATTACAATTGAATACCCTACCATAGAAAGTGGAAGAATCTAAATATAAAACTCATTAAGTTTAGCGATTCTCTTACCAAAACCGTTTCAGGTTAAAATGGCATCGACTGTTTGTCTGCAAAAAAGTATTTACGTACTCTCAACTAATTATTTATGATTCATTCAAAAGTTAGAGAAAGAAATTTAATGGAATGCGAATCACATAAATGAATCACAAATCAAGAAAAAAAAATTCTAATGTTCGCTATTAGATAACTTTTTAGTTCCTTTGTTGAACATTATGAAATGTGTTATCCATTTTAGGATTTTCTTTCTTCCGATCCAATTTGTTCCATTGATTATCCTGACAAAATTCTTCATTAACTTCCTAACTGCATATAAAATCCTTCATTAAGTCTTCTAATGTCCTTTCGCATTTTTTTCCTTGTTTTTCAATTGGCTATTTACAGTAATCAGAAATTAGTTTCCAAGGATTATTACAGTTAATTTGAAATGTATTTCGAAATCTTTTCAAGACATGGAAAATGCTATTTCTAATTCAAGAAAGTCTTTCTATACATCAATTAAGTAGTTTGGGACCTCTTTCCGTGAATGTATTAACATTAGTTCAAATATTTTAAGAACTTTTAAATATTTGAATTTATTTGACATCAATTTATTTTCATCATTGAATAAATGTTCAAATGTTTGATTAAAACTGCATTTAAATTAATGGTGTAAATTTTATACGTTATTTAAGATGTCATTTCTTTATTTATAACTACTGTAAAAGTATGTAGAGATCGGAAAATTATTCATTGGAAAAAAATTATTTTACATTCATAATTTATTACATTTCATTTTCCCTGCATATAGTTTTGAAAACTTGATTTCAAACTGATATGGACATAGTAAAAGTTAACAGTTTAAATAAATCTGAACCAAAATTTCACATTTTTTACAAAGGACAAAAATTTTATCAAAAATTTTCAGTACAGAAGAATTAATAATAATAATAAAAAGATGCAATACATTATACATATTCAGTACATAATATGTAGTAAAACGTACGTAAATTGATTTTCCTTAGTTTCATTTCGAAACAGAGCCAGTCTACTGGATATATATATTCAAATATATATTATGTTACAAACCAATATATATTATGTTACAAACCCATATATATTATGTTTAATGTTTGTATTCAAATATTTATATTTCTATACAAATAGTCGTTCTTATTTATAGTAAGAATGAAATATTTTATGATATATATAATTTTTTTTTGTTATTCCTGCATTTTCATTTTTAACGTAATCTTTCTTCATAAGACTTTTATGTAATATAATTTTTGACTAATAAAAAATGCAAATGTCTATATGTACTTTCTAACATTCACTTACTTTTTAAATTAAATTTTATGTTACCATTTATACTTGATTTAACGAATGAAGGAGTTTAATGTTTCTTTCAGATTTTACATCAAAGGCATCGGTTTTGAAATAGCTATAAGTTATTTAGAATATTGTTCTGAAACAACATTAAAACTATTGATTTCAAAAGTTGTCCAGAAATTAAATATAATAAATTAGAAAATTAAATCTAATAAACAATTAAAACAAGGTTTAAAAAAATTTGTCATTTTGAAGAAAAATCACTTCCAAAGAAAGCTATTCTACTGGGGATATAGGTTCCAATATATATTATGTTACCGACCAATATATATTCTGTTTAATACTTATACTCAAATATTTACATTTCTAGACAAATAGACGTTCTTATTTATAATAGGAATGAAATATTCTAAAATTTTATTTTCTTATTCATAAATTTTCATTTTTAACGTAATCTTTCATCATAAAGCTTTTATGTCTTATAGTTTTTGATTAATATAAAATGCAAATGCCTATATGTACTTTCTAACATTCACTTTCTCTTAAATTAATTTTTATGTTAGCATTTATACTTGATTTAACGAATGAAAGAGTTTAATGTTTCTTTCAGACTTTTACATCAAAGGCATCTGTTTTGAAACAGCCAAAAGTTATTTATGATATTGTTCTTAAACAACATTAAAACTGTCGATTTCAAAAGTTATCCAGACTCCCATTTCAAGATTAGGAACAAAAGACAAGAAACAATTTTTATTGCATGATCTATGAAGACATCTTCACATCTTTTTTTCTTCAATGCAGAAAAGAAATTGCATAGCTGAAATATGATATTCCATCCTTGACTTCCGCAATTCAAGCATGGAATATCTCAGCCAAAAACAAGGACATGACAAAAATTCCAATCCGTAGATTTCCGATGGAAGTATGAAATATATCTTGAGTCACAAACATAAATAAATAAACATTGCCATTCCAAAATGGCTGCGTGGAAATTTTTCCATAAAACTCTATTTGGACGAAACAGCATGCGCCCCATTTGAAAAAGTGTTCAACATTCAATATGTGAACAAGAATAAAAGCAAGTCTATCGTAACATGTAATGATATTAAAAGTGTCTGGAATTTCACCAATGGTATCTATAATCAAAAGTGGTATGGCTTCCACCATATTGAATTTAGGAGTTGAAGTAACTTGGAAAATAAAAACAGTATATATTTCTCGGATATATATTATCTGACTTGCAATGATCTAGTTTTGAAATTCTAAGAAATTGCCGACATACACTCTTTATTTGAAAAAAGATGATAAAAGGTTTTCTCTTCTGTCAGAGTGCGTTTTCGAAAGATTTATTTTATTTATAAGAAGACAGAAAAGCTGGAAAAGTGATACTTCAAATATTTGTGCATAGCTTTTCCTTTTCTTCCTTAATAATGTCGTCGGTATATATGAAAGTTGAATAGTTTTGTTATTTAAACGAAATGGAATGCATACTGCATTTTGCCTATTTGAAATGTACGATTCATTCTTAAATATACATCCGTTGAAAGTTAAAAAAAAAATGGTGTGTGTCTAAATTATTAATATTAAACAATTTTATTAGCATTATAATAATTTACATACATTTGTGGACTAAAAAGTTTATAACAATACATAATTCTAACAAATATTGAAGCTTTTCTTTCTAATTACAATTCTAATAATTTTATTACTAACATAAAATATTTGATTTTTTTTTGCCTGTTTTATTTATTTATCAAGATAGTGCTTTTTAATTTTTTATTGCTTTAATTAACTTAGAATATGCCCTTTTACCGACTAATACCATAAATACATTATGAATTATTGAAATAATATATTCTTCGATGTCTGATGGTTTAATACTTGTTATTCAATTAATTATTTATGTATCTATTTTAGTATTCTTTTTATATTTCCTTATTATTTATTTGTTATTATACATAGATTATTTATTTAAAATTTTATTAATTTTTATTTATATATTATAATGCTTTAATTAATATATTATAATGCTTTATATATTATAATGCTTTAATTGATATATTATAATGCTTTTATTTATATATTATAATATTTTCAATCAGAAGTATTTAAATTAGAAGGCCCGGTAGACCATCCAGGAACCCATTCAAACAGACACACAAAATTTCATGAAAATCGGCCAGGTCGTTTAGGAGTTCAGTGACAAACACACGTACATAAGAATTATATATAGAGATATATTTTTATTCTTATTTTTAAATGTTTTGTATCATGAATATTAAACTGATGTTTTGCAGATATAATTATCCTTATATAGCAGTTTAGATTACATTAAAGAAGATTATTAACTTAATAGATGAATAACATAAACACGAAATAAATAGAAGAGACCTATATACCTCACTTCACTCACAACAGAAAATAGAAATCCGTTGAGAAACAACTAATAATTTGATGGAGGAATTTTTTTCTTTTTTAATAAGTCTTATCATTCATTTCAAGGAATTGAATATTAATTTTGAATTTTTTTTTACCATTCTGAAACAAAGTTAAGATATTTTAGCTACAGTAAAGAGACCAGATTGTAATCTGCTTTGAAAACGCAAGTATAAATTGTCAGCACAAGCCATAGGCCAAAAGCAGTAACAATTGAAGCCTGCAAGTTTGTTAGCAGATATCATTAATTATTGCATTCCTGAAGATGAGGCCAGAGACAGATTCCTGAGAATCTTCTCATATTCCCCTGGAGGTGATGGTGTTTCAAGTTAGAATGATTATAGCTGTTCTATTCTTCAACAAGTCGTCTACTAGACAGAAAATATTGCTAGTAAGTCTCATTTCTTTCAATAAGTTTAGATAAACATGAATGTATTCGATGCATTCATATTTAATAAATAATGTTATTCCCAATTTTTATTTTTATGTTATATTTTTTTTAACAAAGTAATATTTCGCAATTAATAACGAATGCACTTATTTAAAAAATTTTTATAAATAAATTTTCAAAAATTGAAAACCGGAAGCATTACTACTCTGTCCAAAAGTACGACCCATTTCCAATTTAAATTTCCCGTCCATATGGTATTTCAATTGTTTTTTTTTTCTTTTTAGGTTGATGGCACTGTCCTTGACATCTATGTGAAATTTGACGTCAAAATATTCATTAGTGTTTGAGTTATAGGAAAGGTGT
The DNA here is from genome assembly GCA_021605095.1 of Caerostris extrusa. Taxonomy (NCBI): domain Eukaryota; kingdom Metazoa; phylum Arthropoda; class Arachnida; order Araneae; family Araneidae; genus Caerostris; species Caerostris extrusa. Next base: position 17,492 of record BPLR01002252.1, read on the forward strand.
TCATAGACTTCCCGGAGGACATTAAGGGGTAATTTTTGTAATTGTACCATATTTGTATAACTTAAGATAGAAAACAGGGAAAAGTCACATTATTGAAATTCACACTTCACAACAAGTCTATTGATAGTATGACATCCCCAATTATTGTCACAATCGCTATCAAATTTATTTATTTATGAAAGTAATGATTGTAATTTGCATTGCTTACTGAATTGACTGTTATTGCATGAAAGTTTACATTTTCGTTGAGTGAGATACTCATTTTTGTACTCTTTGTTGTAAAAGTGACTTCGAAGTCGTTCAACAGCTCTGACACTGTGAGTGGAAAGCCCTCCACCACTGCAAGATCATACCAAATTGGATGGGAAAAATCGGTGGAATTTTTTTTTTTTTGATGCCATACCGTTTCCCTCTTCTTCAAGTCTGTTCAGCTCAAATTTGAAATTGTGACGAATGCTTTTTTTACAGCATTTTGAAAGTGGAACTTTAATTAGAATCACCCTGTATATATATGAAACAACTTTTTATGTGTAAAACAAATGAAATAAATGTCGACTTTACATTTGAGCATTGAAAATCAATAACCAGTTAAAACAATTCGGATATATAAAGGTGAACTGTATTCGACAATAAAAGAAATTAATCTAGTTAAGTGCATGGAATTTATGGTATTTTTTATGAAAGTTTAAATTTTATAAGGAAAAAGATGTAGTACAATTTTTGAAAAAGAGTAATTCTCTTAAGTTTCTCCATAATACAAGCAATCCCTTTTAAGTACATTTCCTTCTTTTATTTTGTACATGAACTCTCCATACACTTTTTTTTTTTTTTTTTTTTGCATATTTACTAAACTATTCATAATAATCCCATAAAAAATGAATACGTGGATTGACTACTCTAGAAAGCCATTAGCAGGAACATTTCAGTGTATTCTTTGGTGGAGTGTATTACAAATTGTGTGGGTATTTTCATAACGGTATTAAATATATTTTTAAATCTTTGCAGAATTTTAATTAAATTATTTTTTTATATTGAAAGTACTAAGTGTTTCAATTAGGGAAAAAATATTTTGAAAGATCTTAAAAAGATCACGAATTTCTTTCATAACGTATAATTTTTATTTACATTTTGAAGTAGCATAACTTCAAGCTTTTTACCAAATCTTTATAAAAAGAAAATAATATTCCAGACTTAATTCTCCACTCTGAAATTAAATTTTTACTCGAAAAAATGTTGATTAAGTTAATTTAACCTGTTAACTAATTTCGTTCATCGACCATACCATGCAACATAAGTTAGTTGCCTTTAAAGTATTTCTCAGTTTGCCACCAATGTGATGATATATGGATGGTTAAGAACGGTATCAAGAAATTCCATGTTTATGTGGTCAAGGAACTACTCATCTAAAAAATACTCTACTCAATTTATTTTTAAAGAGATCACTCTGGGGACACCGTTTGGAGTCAATTGAAGAGACATTTCCAAATCGCCGGAATCACTTTTAGCGTCTCACAAAACCAGGGGTAACTCAAACACTAATGAATATTTTGATGTAAAATTTCACACAGATGTCAAGGACAGTGCCAATAACCTAAAAATGGAAATATCATTTGCCCGGGAAATTTAAATTGAAAATTGATCTTACTTTTAGACACAGTAGTATATCAAAATCATAATTGTTGATAAATAATTGTTGTTGTAAATATTAATTGATACTTTTTTTGAAATTTCCTTACTGATGAACAAAAAAGAATTACAATAAACATGAATAACTAAATTTGATAAAAAATAAATTAGATGCATGCACCACTTTTTGATTTTATTTTATATATATTTAACAAAATAATGTTTCGAAATTAATAACACTTTTTCTTCAACTCTGCTTATTAATTATTATATGTTTTATATATTAAATATAAATGAAAGAATAATAAATAAAAAAATATAAAAAATGAATAAATAAATACATTTCTCGATATGTTTCGATTACTTCAAAACATTATATGTCTCTTTCTTTTAATTCTTTATATATATATCTGGGCAAGTCACCTATTAGTCTTTACCTGCTTTGTTTTTCAATGTATTATCTCATAACTTCAAAGGACTCAAACTCAAGATAAAAAGCTAGCGACACAAATCGTCGTAATTAATAACACATTTTGCTTATATAAATTTAATTTTTTATAAATAAACTTGCAAAAATTGAAAACCTGGAAACAATATATAAAAATCATAATTGTTGATAAACAATTATTGTTCTAAATATTAATTAATACTTTTTAGAAACATTTATTTCTGTAAAACAAAAAGAATTACAGTAAGAAAATGAATAATTGAGTTTGATAGAAAAATTAAACTCTTTCACTAACAATAACAAACGAATTCACTTTTAAATGTATTAGTTTTCTTTCTATCAAAGAAGTAATAACGAAGGTTCATAATGCAAAAACCAAATAAAATTGTATCTCATTCAACGAACAATCAAGAAAACATTTTTGATAAGAATTTAAAAATGCAAATATATATATATATATATATATAAATTCTATAAATATAAATTATATATAAATTTTTCAATGAAACAAACTGGATTTAGTTGTCAAAATATAGTTCGTTGCAATTTTCCAAATGCTAATGTTAACTAAGAAAACAAATTAAGAATAAAGCTTTTAAATCAAATAGATTTTATGTTAATAATTTTGATTTCGGTAATGGTATTAAAATGTAATTCAATAAGCAGGAAAAACCTACTCATAGTTAATGTGGATTTAAAATTTCGTTGAATCAGTTTTAAATTTACTTAGCCTATTTTAGAAAATATATTTATGGAGCTTATTTAAGAAAATATATTTATGTAGCTTATTTAAGAAAATATATTTATGTAGCTTATTTATCAAAAGGTTATTAGATTATTTTAGAAATATTAGAAAATTTCAGTTAAATTAAAAATATAATACTAAATAAATCTAGAATTCTATTGAATATTTTATTCAGCAATTTATTTCAGATGTGTTTCTTCTAAAATGTCATTACTAATTCTTATAAATGTTTTTTAGTATAAATCAGTAAATACAGATTGCCAATTAAAATAAATGAAAGAGGACTATCAAAAATAAAATTAAAAAATATTGTGGAAAATTCACGAGACAAAACATAAATTTAATTATTGAAATATTTATAAAAATTATTTCATATAAGGCATGGAATTTGTGCATTTTTTGTCTGTCTGTCTGCCTGTTTTTTGTCTTGGAAAATTACAATATTTAGATGTCTGATTTTTTTCTCAGAAATCATTATTTTTTATCTGCTTCTTAGTCAAAAGTCGGAAGAATATTTTTATTAATTTAAACCAAACTTTTTTGTAAAAGCTTAATTTCAAACTTTTTGAATCAAATGTTCGCCTACAAAAGAATCTAAAATTCGAAATGGCGTCTTATGTCTGTACGTGTTTTTATTAGTATTCACAATTCATATTAACATTGTTCAATTCCTTCTATTACTTCCCATTGTCCCTATATATATCTTGTTCAAATTTTCAATCGTCCATAAAATACTTTTTATTCATCCACTCAAGTTCAAATACATTTTTTTAACTTGTAGTGGATGTCACTTGTTGTTAATACAGGTTTTTTAAATATTAATTCAGTAATTAAATTTAATGAGTTAATTTTAGGTTTTTTAGATTTAAGTTGCATGTATCTACCAATAGATACATGCAGATAAACTTAAACAAATGAATGAAAATTATGTATAAAGGACTTTCTGCAATAGAGTGAAAAAAAAATAGGAATTGACTTAAATTTTTTTTTTTTATATATTATTTTTTTATAGTTTAACTTTTATTCATTTCTAAAATGTTCTCTAGTATTTATCTAAATAGTTTTATTTGTTTTTAGAAAATCTGTAGAAAATTATTCGTTTTAAAATTCTTTAGAAAATTATTTGTTTTTAGAAATTTTATTCCTTTCTAAAATCAAACTGATATTTTTTTTCAAATTATTTTTCTCTCATAATTAAAAAAAAAATAATTAAAAAATATTCGAAATTTTTTTTTTTTTTTTGTAATTTTATTACATACGTTTCATATAAAATTTTAGTTTTTCAAATTCTACATTTCTTTTTATTTTACTGCAATTAAAGAAATCAAATTATTCTGTAAGATATTTTTCTGTTGTTTTATAATTATTTTTTTTTTTTTCTTGATTGTCATTCTATTGCTAATTTCTTTGTTGTTGAGCTCGTTAATTAGGAAATAATTGGAGAAATAATATCTTTAATGCCCTTTTATTATGAATATTTCATGATTAAATATTATAATTATTATAAATAATTAGTATTAAAATAAATATATATAATTATTATAATAATAAATATTATTTAATGTATTTATTATTTAGAAATATTATTGACTTTTCGAGTTAATGTATAATTAAAATAAATAACATATAGCAATTAACGTGGAAAGTCTGATATATCGGTTAATGATTTGATACGTTACATTATTAAAATTTTTGCCCAACTTGCGGCTCAGCTGCAACGCGCGACTCTGATGAGCATTAAGGTTGAGGTTTAATCCACTGGCGGTTTTGTTGTAAATACTGTTTCAAAAAACGAGAAGACTCGATGGCGTTTGGGATGTTCAGCCTCTTGCCTCGTGAGCCGCACTAATGGTGAAGGTTATTCGGGTTTTCTCCCATATGATAAGAAAATGTGGGGTAGTTCCCCCTAAAAGTCCTCCCGGAAGGCAAGTTAGACTTCTACTTACGGGTAGTCCATCACAACAGAAGCTACCGTCTCCCTTCTTCCATAAAAACTACATGGATTCTTGGATTGGGTCTAGATGTTGTTGTCTGCCAAGTGGGATAAAAAAAAAAAAAATTTTTACCTCTCTCTTTTTTTTTTTTTTTCCTTTTACATTATAATCATGATTTTAAAGATATTTCATTATATATATATATATATATATGGTTTATGACAATTAAGGTCAGGGTTGATATTAAAATGTCATCACCTCCAAGTTTGGTTGGTAAATAACTATATCATACACTTTAGTGTCTAAAATTATAAAATTAATAAAATAAATGTACTATATACATAATCCCTAGATTTGTTTACAGTGTGTTAAATTAAATTTATTAAAGTTTATAAAAAACAATCATTCCTTAAAGAGAGATAATGTCAAGTCATATCCTCAAATATTAAGTTAATTAATAATAAATAAAAATAAACTCCGAAAATCCTGAATTACTGATGACAAACATCAAAGTCAGAAAACTTCTTTAAAAAATTGTTACATATAATCATGTATCATAATCTCCAAAAGTCGTCATGGATTTCCACCTAGATATTAATCCTTCATATGCAAGGGGATCTCGTAAAATCTTTGCAATAAATTCAATACATAGAAATGGGATTAGATTTTAATTGCAACAGAATTTTTCTGAAGAAATCTTGGATAATAAATAAACTAATTGTCGATGGAAGCTAATTGCAGATGGAAATTAAATCCTCAGATGATAAGATTGAAGATTATTTTCTGATTTTTTTTTGCTCTTATGTCAGCTATTTAACTTCAGCTAATTACATGATACTATAATGAATTTATTTATATTATTTCAACTGAAAAAATTATATTTGAAGCATTATTTTTAAGAGTACTGAATTGCTTTTACAGCAAAAACAAGATTTTGAGGCTAAGTACTAAATTAGGACTTTTATAAACATTAGTATATAATTAGAACATTAAAAATAATAGGATAGATAATTAGAAAAATTATAGAACGTGATATAATATTTATTTAGTTGATTATTATTATTATTATTATTTCGTTTTGTGAATTGATAGGATTTGTGAATTTGAGATTTATGCTCCCTTAGTGTTGCTTTATTAAAAATAACAGAATAGAAAATTAAAAAATTATAGAAAGTGATATAATTTTTATTTAGGTAATTATTATTGAATTCTTTCTATTAGCTCCCACTCTCCCTATATATATCTTGTTCAAATTTTCAATCGTTCATAAAATACTTTTTATTCATCCACTCAAGTTCAAATACATTTTTTTTAACTTGTAATGGAAGACACTTGATGCTATTACAGTTTTTCAAATATTAATTCAGTGATTAAATTTAATTCATTAACTTTAGGTTTTTTTTTAGATTTAAATTGCATAAATTTACCCATAGATGGCGCAAGATAAACTTTAAAAAAAGGAATGAAAATTATTTATAAAGGACTTTCTGCATATAGTGAAAAAAAAAAAAAAGTAGGAATTGATTTTTAAAAAAATAAATTTATATTACTTGTTTTTATTATTATTTCGTCTTGTGACTTGATAGGATTTTGTGAATTTGAGATTTATGCTCGTTAATGTAGCTGTATCTCAATTTATCAAAATAGGAGAGCCATTGTTATGATAATTTAACGGTTATAAACAGATTACTATTGAAATGGGATTCGAATGATGTTTATAAGCAATTGATGTTTGATAATCTTTTATATATAATTGAACTCATGTTGACTTTAAATATGATATTGGAGAAAATGAATTATTGCACGTTATTTCCGGCAACCAAAAGAAAATAAGCATTTATAATAAAGATAATAGGTAATACTTTTGATCGACTACACCATTTCATTATGAAATTGGAAAGGGCAAAAATTTTTTTTTTTGAATTGCCCCCATTACGTAAACAAAAGAAAAAAAGAAAATTTTAGTATTATCTTTGTTTTTGGTTCTGAGACTTTTCTTAAAAAATAAAGTATTGTTAAAAATCTTGTAATACGCATCCCTAGACATATCGAATATCCAGGAATGAGATATAAACTTTGTATCCGAAATCACTTGATAACTTGTTTGTTGTCTCTATATATTTCGAACATCGGAATAAAATATATTTATTCGTTTTCCGAAACATTCCCTTAAAATATTGTTGCTGTAGCATTTTTTTGAAATTTAGGGAATAAAAAAAAAATAATTTTAAAAATTAAAATTATTTAAATCTTATCAAATAATTAACATAAATAACAACTTAAAAAATAAATTTTATAAAATAAACACATTGTTATCGCTATTATAATAAAACCTTAGTTCTAAAACAATCTTAGCATATTTTTTTAAGAATTTTTTTAACCAAAATAAAGCTTAAAAAATTTGCAATGTCTTTCACCTCCTTAGGAACAGTAACTGAAACATTTATATTTTATGTATATTTTTCTATTGCTGTTACTCTACAGGGTGGTTATAATTAAAGTCGAACCCTTTCTGCCAATCGGAATTTGTCGAAACTTGGTACATAGGTTATGTGGAACATGAGGAAAAGATTTCTGTAATAAAAAATAGTAAAAATTTTGACTACCAAAGGGAATTGTAGCGCCTAAAGAAGGACAAAAACTATTTCAGAATCATACAGAATGTGCTCAACGTTTGCTTTATTGACATCAATTACGTATTGAAAGTCGTAACATCAATTACGCATTATAGCGTGTTCAATGGTAGCGCGAAGAAACTCTCTAGGGATTTCAGCAACATGACGTGTAATATTGGATTTAGGAATCCCAACAACCAGAAATCACGAGTGAACGAGGGGGACATGCATCCGTAAAAGCTCTGGATATTACACGATTCTCGCCAAAGTTAGCACAAAGCAGTTCTTTGACTTGGCGCCCAATGTGGGGAGCTGCTCCCTCCTGCATGAAGACAGTGATCTGAAAACAATGCCAATTTGAACTTTTTTTTATTGCTGGCATGTTTTCCCCATGGTCCTTATAACGTATATCCCAAGTTTCATCAAATTCCGACAGACAGAACGTGTTCTGGATGTATCTGAATAGGGTCACTTTTAATTATAACCACCCTGTAATTAAAAAACAAAAATCAGCCAGAAAACTTTTTATCATAGTTCTCAATTACAGGGGTAGCCAACATAAATGATCTTGCGGGCCACTTTGGGAATGCATTCTAACTCCGCTGGCCGCATATAAAATTATAGATTCCCCCTATTACATTTAGACCCACTATAGACATTTTTGGAGTGAAAAATTCAAACGTAATGAGGTATTATTATTGTGTTTACTATGATTCTTACATGTAAGCATAGATAATATAATAATAACGATACTAAACGCACATTGTAAAAAAATATATAACACAAAAAAAAAAAGAAATATGAAAAATATGTAAATATAAACGAAATAAAAAGAAATGAAAACATTAAAAAATATTTATTTTACTAGTGTGATGTTTGTTTCACCACAATTTCATTTGGCTTTTGCAAATTGATCTCAATTTGGGTATTTGAATGTCGTAATTAGTGTTGTAGGATAGCGTCCGTTATGTTTGAGCGTGTTTTGTGTTGGGTCAATTTCATTTTAGAAAAAAAGATTCCCAGGTGTAAGTTGGAGCAAAAAGCTCTAACAACTTCAACTAAGAGTCTGGTTTACTCTGCTATCAACAATCAACTGTGCGTATCTAGGGATGGTCACTAAGGTCACTTAAAGTGAAACATAAAAACCTGCTGTGTTAATGAATTATGAGTTCGCACAATATAATTTAATTATTCTGCAAACTCATAACTACAAATTCATCAAGGAAACTGACAATATCTATCACATATTCACAAGAATATTATTTCATAATGCATTTCTTCTCAGAATTTCGACAGGTCATTTTTGAATAGATGGATGCACACGTAATGTATTTTTTAATACATTAGTTTTCACTATTTTGTCCATTATAAAAAAAATATATTTAGTAAAAATGTGATATATACGAATGATATATTGTAAAAAAAATGTGATATATTGTATATCTCACGGGCCTGAAAAATATTCATGGCGGGCAGCATGCGCCCGCTTCCCGCGGGTTAGCCCTCCCTGATCAATTATTAAAAACTGTCTTGTGCCAGCAACCAATATGCCCTGAATTCATAAAATAGCTTCTTTTGACAGTTAAAATTAACTTTTAGTAACATGATAAGATATTTTTTAATATAAATTAATACTATTGTTTCTAAAGTTTTATAGTGTTACGATATATCTATATAAATAGAAATGAAAAAGTATAAACTTTAAAATTTTTTATGTTCTTACTTTTAATACTTTTAGCAGTACCATTAATTTTAACACACTTTAACCAACCAAAAATTAAAAAAAAGAAACATATGTGAGGCATATTAAAGAATTCTTTACACTGAAAGCAATATCGGAACCTTGTCATACGTAGATATAAAAAAAAAAAAAACAAAAGTTTGACGATAAAATTGGTTATCGCAGCAGCTCGATTTTTCCTAAAAGGGATTTATTTTTCTGTTCATCATTTACAAGCTTATCTGGGGAAAACGATGAAAACTTTCTGTTCTTTTCCCCGTCGGGCGTCGAAAAAAAGTAATTACTGTCACAAGCTAGGGAATATGATTACTTGTTTTTGAGTCGAAAAACACAGAAAACCTCTCCAAAAGTAATCGATAACATGCAAGAAAAGCAGATCTGAATATAATGCGAGCGATGAAAAAAAAATGTGTACAAGGTCTGGATATTGGACGGAATAAAAATTCTTTTCTTTTATTTTTTTCCAATTATATATTTCTTTTTAAAACACATGTGTTCCTGGAAAATAAAATGGAAAACATTCTGGAAATAATAAAACAAAAGTTTACAGAGAACTCAACCTTATTAAAAGTAAAATTAGACTGAGTATTATCCTTTTTAAATATTATATATTTTTTAAATGAAAGAAAAGAACGCAAAATATTTCTGCTAATTAATGTGCATAAAATTAATAAAATTTCATGCTTGGAATATTTGTTTTTGCTCGTTCTAAAAAAAATTTCATAATTTTTTTGTGAGTTTCTGTACAGGTTTAGTAGATTTTATTTATTTAATTTGTCTTATTCGTATGTATGTTGTATGTATTATGTTGTATTGTATGTATGCATTCGTATGTTTACATTAATTGCAATATTGTACTCGGTGTCTTAGCTGCGTGGATTTCTGATTGGATATCGTTACTGAGGGATCTCAGTTCAAACCCCATAACGAAGACAGTAACCAAAGATTTCATTGCTTTGCTAAGATTTTTTTCCTACATCAAACTGTAGCGATATCCGCCATAAGAACTCTATCAGCCCAATAAAATATAGCTTTGGTAAAGTTGCCAGAAAGAAAAGTCATAAAATCAAGTGCAGTGCATGTTGTCAAATGTAAAAGTGCATGATTTCAGCCGACGAGCACAGAGGACATACACTATAAGTAGCTAACCCATGCGGTGAAAGTGTTTATTGAGAAAATCATGCCCTGTCGAGAGTCGGAAATTCGCTGTAAAAAACTGCACGGGACAATTCCATTGGGATGGGGTATGAAGCAAGTATATTTCACGTTTTATCAGTTGAAAGGAGTTTGTTTTAAGGGTCTGTCTATTTTCTTCTTTACCTCAGGAACTAAATGGATGAAAGGATAAAGGAAATTTTGACTGTGGTAACTTTCACTCACTTTTGTCCAAAAAAATAAGCCTTTTCATTTGCAGGCACCCCGCAATGGCTGGGAATTCACTAAAAAACAATTTCCCAGCCAGAAGCAATGGCATTGGACAGATTTATATTAGCCTCTTCAATAAGGAAGCAATCACTAGGTGTATAGGAGACAGTTGCCAAGATTGCAGCTTGGGAGTCAATAGATATAACTGCTTTATTAAGATTAGTAGTTAGTCCAACTAGCTTTAAAATTGCATTCCTTATGGTAAAAATCTCAGCATCAAAATTGGAGGCATTAAGACCAACTGCATATGAACCCTCAAAAATTCCTTTCCAATAGAACCAGGGTAATTTGTGTTAATAACCTCTAAGGAAAAGCCCCGAAGAGCATTAGTAATTGTATCACATTTCTTTTCAGACATACCAATGAAAAGATTATAAGTAGGAGCTCTACCAGTAGGTGGAGAGAAGCCAATTTGAAAAGGATGAGATTAGGTTGGTATGATGTTATATAAAATACAAAGTTCTTCAGCACAAGAAATAAAGGATTTGTGCCTTTTCAGTTTGGGGGTGGCGCGAGAGTACTGTTGCCAATACTGCATGCTTAATCTTTTGTACTTATCGAGTTTTAATACCTGTTTTTCTCTTCTGAACTTTAAAGGTTCAATGCCAGTCTGAATTTCCATAGCAGCGATTGTAGTGGAGCCAGCTGCACCTTGAGTAATAAACTTTAGGTGACTTATTTTGTGCCAAGTCGATCAATTTTTGATCTGTGCTAGAGGCAGTGGCTATAAGATCACCCATAATCTAAAACAGGTCTGACATAAGTTTTATAGGAGTTAAAAGCTTTGCTAAGATTATAAATTATATATCTTCAGAAATAAAATTCTTTCGATTGGATTTAAGTAAAAGTTTAAATATAAACTATTAACTATTACTTCCGAAATATTCATTCCATAATCTTTAACACTATAATGTAGTATGAGTAACGCTGAATTTGCTGAGTATTTGGCGTCTCAGTGGATAATGATTTAAGTCCAATTACCATAAATTTATTTGAAAAAGAATATAATAAACATGCACTATATATAAAAGAATATAAAAATTAAATATAATATAATAATAAAAATATAATGATATTAATATTAAAAATATGTGAAATATTTTGTGAACTCTTTGTCCTAGTTTTAATTTTCAAGTTAATAATTATAATGAGTTTTCTAATAGTACATCTTTTCCTTCAAGTGATACATAACTTTTAATATATGAATTTAAATTCGTTACAAATATTTATCAATTTACCATTAAAGATTTATTTAGATATTTGCAGTTGTTACTTTTAAAAATACCCAAATTATATATATTTAAACTTTTAAATAATTTCTTTACAAATTTCAAATAGGAGCTTACACAAAACAAATAATTTTCATGATTTGGAATTAACTTTTTGCAAAAATTGCATTCTGAAATTCCAAACAAATGTAAACAACTTAGAGAAATGAAAATACATTAACTTGAATTATTTCATATTAGAATGGTATTATTGGAAATGAGAAAACCACAGATTTAAGGATACATTAAATGGATATTTATTTTATTTTTAAAGTTTAAACTCAATTCTTATTTTCCATTTTACTGTTATGCTTTTTGATGTTTAATTTGTAATCTTTAAATTACACCGCAAACAGAGCAAAATATTTATTTGACTTAAACAAAATATATTATGGTATTACTGAATTTCTTCTGTTGATATAGATTTCTTTCGTTTTATGGTTAGACAAATATTTATATGGTTAAACAAAATTGGTATAAGGAAAGGGGATATAAAATTGTTTAATATTATATCCATAGCAAAATGTCACAAAATTAATTAAGCCAAAAATATAAATTTTGCACAGTTAATCCTTTGATGTTCATTTACATAGGACAACAATAACACTTTCCAAAATCACACTGTTCAATATTATACCTTACTAATCAAACAGCTCAAATATTCTACTCCCTAAAACAAACATTTTGTGAAAATTGTCTCTATTAAGTGAAATTTATTCAACTTGGTTAAAATTCAAAGCTTTATGTAGCTTATGTATTTTATAACATACAATACATTCAAAGCTTTATGTATTTTATAACAGACAATTACGTTGATAAACATCAATTAAGAACAGTATCATTTCTTACATATGTGTTACTGCTAAGTTTGAATGCGTTCCTAAGATGTTATTTTTTTTCTAATTAATAAAAAAAAAAATTTTTTTTAAACAAATTGTTATAACTATTATAAAATAAATTATTTATTTGTTTGATTACAAAACAAGCTAATTGAGATAAATTTATTTTGTCATGTTTATTGATATTTTATATATAATTTCTGTTTGGTACAATCTTATAACACGTTGAAAATAAAGTTGTTGAATATTATTTTGCTTTTTGACGTGCAATAGAGGAATTTGGCATTTCTTTGATAACACATATTGCACTAGTGATTTTTGTGTATAATTTCTGATTGATTCAATCGTATAAGATGTCGAAAATGTTCAATAGTCGACAATTATTTTGTTTTTCTATATGTAACAGGAATTTGATATTTCTTTCATAATACATTTTGCACGGTTTATTGATTTTTTTTATATATAATATCTGATTGATTCAATCGTATTGCATGTTGAAAATATATAATCGTCTAAAATTATTTTGCTTTTTCGACTTTCAACAGGAATTTGGCATTTCTTTGATAATACACTTAATACATTCTGATCTCTATTGTTTTGTTTTTGTTACATTTTTTTATCAATACCTGAACTATAGGAAGTTTGATTGCTTATTTTTGTACGTATGAAAATATTCAGCAAGATTATAGAATTAATAATAACCTTGAGATTCGAATTTCATATTTGAATATAAAATATTAAGTATAATATTTGAATTTAATTATTTTGCCAGATATGTAAAAAGATTTTTATTCGTTTCTGTAAAAAAAAAAAAAATACTTTAAAATTTAAATTTTAGAATGTCTTTTTTTTTTGTTTGTTTACTAAATTAAGTAGTAAATTAACACTTAAAATTTCCCAGTAAGTAATCTGTCATCATGCATATTGCTTCTTCTCGAATTTCTTTCTTTTTATTCAATTCTTTCTATTAGCTCACACTCTCCCTATATATATCTTGTTCAAATTTTCAATCGTTCATAAAATACTTTTTATTCATCTACTCACGTTAAAATACATTTTTAACTTGTAGTGGATGACACTGGATGTTAATACAGTTTTTTTCAAACATTAATTCAATAATTAAATTTCATTAATTATTTTTAGTTTTTTAGATTTAAGTTGCATATACCTACCCATAGATGGCGCCAGATAAACTTAAAAAAATGAATGAAAATTATTTATGAAGGAGTTTCTCAATGTGAAAAAAAAAGTAGGAATTGCGCCAGATAAACTTAAAAAAATGAATGAAAATTATTTATAAAGGACTTTCTCCAATGTGAAAAAAAAAGTAAGAATTGACTTAATTTTTTTTTATATATTACTTGTTTGCATTCATTTGAGAAATAAATGCAAAAAAAAAAAAATTTATTTTCAAAGCAAAATGTAACAAATTTAAACGTAATATTATTTTCCTTTATGCAATTACATTAAAACAAATAAAGAAAAACTAATTATGATTTTAAATAAATCAGTAACAATTTTTATGCTTTAAAAAAAAAAGGTTGCAACAGAAAGGCGAAAAATTAATCATGTAACAAAAAATTAATTTATAAATTCAAAATTATCATTAATAATCTGTTAATTTTGTTTTGCTAAGGTTTTTACAAAATGAATAAGTTTTTCCTTAGCATAAATATATATGTATATATTCTATCATTTAATTTATTCTCATAATAAAATAGTCATCTAGCATGTTAGCATAACCAAAAGCAATTTTATTTCTTATGGGATATTATTAATCCATAAATAGGAAAAATATTATCCCATCAATATTTCCATGGGACACAATTAAAATTTTTATTGCCTGAAAAGCTCCCTGGAGAATTTTTTATTGGCCCTAGTTTTCTAGAAAAAAAAACGTTCTTAACAATGAAAAAAAGGGAAAAATAGCAATGGTACCAAAATTTAGAAAATAATAAAAGAAATGGCGATATTTCTAACCGTTTTACGATGTGCCTAAATGTTATTCAATAATTTCCCCTGAAATTTTGCAATTCTTTTATGCAAGTCATTAAAAAGAGGATTTGTTTTGCAATGATATAAATTATTTATTTTATTCTTTTCAAATGAATTCTGCACTGAAGCTTATGTAAATTATGTAAAGATCCTAAATGTCACAAAAATTAAAATCAAATAATAAAATAGTAAAGATTTCCGTTTATATTTCAAAAGAAATAAAAGTTTTTCATGCAACAATAAAAATTTTAATAAAAAAGTGATTTATAACAAATCATTTTATTGCTTTAATAAAATAATATGATATACTGAGTTTGCTTAATAAATGATAGTTTTAATGGAATTTGCAATCGTTCTTCGTTCTAAAAGTCCCTTGTTATTAATTAACAGAATAATTTATTTGAATATATATATATATATAATTAAACAATTACAGAAATGTCAAAGAAATTATTAATGAATTTAAATATAACAGTTATCCTCCTATTAGAAATAATTTTATTACTTTATTTCTCACAGCATATTAACTTGCTTCCTAATCGGCAGACATTACAGCAATGTTATATCTATAAAACACTATATTTAAATCTTTAACTTTTTTAAAATTAAAAAGGAAAACAGGCAAACGTTTTTTAAAAATTTACTTCTGTAATGTAATGCTTTGGCCAAATTTTTGTGCTTTAAAATTTTTAAAATTTATGAAAGTGAGTTTTCTATGTGCCTATCGGTAATCATTTACAAAATTCAATTAGATGTCTAACAGTGAGATAATTAAATTCTAAACACGAATTTATTGTTTTAAAAAGTTTTGTTATGAAAATTTATTAAGTTAAATTTTAATCATATACTCGTAAAAATTATTTTAATTTTTATTTAACTCTTTATTAGATATTCGCTGTATACTATACTTTTAAACAGTTTACTAACAGCATTTTAATTTTTTATTTGTTTATTTCTAATAAATAGGCAAAAAGTTACGTAGAACAATAAAAATAAGAGCAACAACAACTGAAGGGACTGAGACTATCAAGAATAACAACTATTCCAACAACAATAACAAGAAGATAACTATCAAGAACTGAGAACAAAAAGAAGACCACAGTCATTGCCTAATGAGCAATCTTGCTTCCCAATATCTCGATTCCTCATTAGGTCCGCGAAGAGCCCCAGTTCGTAGCAGATGGTCCGCGACCATTACTTCTTCAGAGTCGCAAAGTGGGCTAATAGGATATTATATTTTTGTAAAGATCGTTGGATCTGGATTTTCTCGGGCTGGAATAACACACCCACATTCCACTTTCGATTTGGTTAGGTTTGTCGCTGTGCGGTCATTTTGTGTACTCTTTAGGCTAATTAGACTGGGACCTACAGTTTAATATGGATTTAGAATCACTAAAAAACATCCATGCCACTGCTAGGTTCTGAAGTCTGTGGTACCAATGGCTAAAGCTGTAGCCAATTGGTCATCAGGTCGCTTTCCACTGTAGTATCTGAAGTTTCGAGGACGAAGAGTATAAAGGTTGCATGCCAAAATTGTAGATCGCTTAGCCACTAGGAGCCTTTCCAGAGTACACCACGAGGAGGTCGATCTACTTTGCAACCCGATGTATTTTAAGTAGTATTATAGAATTCTAAAACCAAAAGCAAATTAAGTCATTTTGACAACTGTTAAATAATCAATATTAAAAATGTTTTCATCTGTAGTATTTTAGGATTCCAAATTCAGTGTCATTGTCATGCCAAATGTCCTGTCAACATGAATTCAATATCATTTTGACAACCGTTAAAAAATCTATTTTAAAGGTGTTCATCGGTAGTATTTTAGAATTCCAGATTCAGTGTCGTCATTGTCATGTCAGCACGAATTCAGTGTCATTTTGGCAACTGTTAAAAAATATGTTTTAAAAATGTTTTCATCAGTAGAATTTTAGAATTCTAGATCTCAAGTCCAGAGGTCATTTTGGAAAATGTCAAGAAATCCGTATGTAAAAATATTTCCATAGAAAGCATAATTTTTCCATTAAATATATTCTATATTTAATTTATTATAGCTAACTTTTTCAATTAAAAGATAATGTAAATCTTTAGTCTTCATAATCCACACACTTAAAAAATATAATATCAACTTTCTTCCAGCAAATTTTTAAATAAGGAAAGAATGTTAAAATTCAATAGATGCATAAAAAAGGAAATTCTATTTTCATTTGATAAGGAAATATGAAATTTTATAACAGACAAAAAAATCAATTTGCATTTAAAAACTAAAAAAAAAAAAAAAAAAACGAAAAATTGTGAAGGGTTTTCCAATATTCTGAGTGAAAGAATTTCATTTCATGCTACAAAGAGTTATAAAATGCATGACATAATTTTGAAAAAAGTTTTACTTTTTTTCACTCAACAGAATATGTATTAAGATACTACTCAGAAATAATTTATTAAATTTAAAATGAAAATTCGATAGAAAGTGGGTCTGTATTGTATTGAGAAAGATCTTTACGAAATTGTAAAACATTTTATGTAAAATACATGAAAGAATTCAAGCAAATATAAATTTAATTGAACTGAATTATTTTGTAAATAAACTAATTTTCTTTAGAAATTATTGATAAAAGGCTTTTGAATGAAGTAATTAAATAAGAAAATTGGCTGAAACAGTTTTTCTTTTTATGAGAAATTAAAAAAATAATTGCAACTATTAGTAAATTTAAAAATATATTTTTTTTTTTTATTTATTTATTAAAATTGCTAGGAGAAATTTTTTTTCATAATTAACATTATTTTATAACTTTATTTAACCTTTATATCACTTTAAAACCTTATACCACTTTATATCACTTATCTAATCTTTATATCATTTTTAAACTTTATATCACTTTTATTTTATAACTTTATCTAACATTTATACCGTCTTATTTTATAAAAAAAAAATTGCTAAGAATATTTAAAGTTTTGCTTTTATTTTATTTAGAAAATATTATTTCTGCTTAAAATTTTAATTTTTTATATCACATTTAATCATTTTGCATTAACATTTTTCTTCTTCTTTCTAAGTCACACATTTTATACGTAAACTAATAAATTTAATTAATGATTTTAAGTTTTATCATTATCAATATGTTTCGATTACCCCACATTTAATTTACGAAAAGGTAGAATTACATTTTAGGTTAAAAATTTAAGATGTGTTATTTTTTGTGTTTACAATTTATAGCATGTGCATAAAATTACCTCATTTTATAGAATGTATCACATTTAATATTCCTCTTGGAAAAAGGCACAGCGAAAAATACGACGAAAATTAAAATCATCTTTGCATGAATTCAGAAATCAGTTTGAAAAATGAAAAGTGCTGTTCAAATTTTTCTAGTGCATTACACATGAATATTAGGGTTGGAACTCTCTGGCGTCATTGCAGTCTCTGCTTTTAGAAAGTAGGAAACTTAATGAATATTTTTTTCCTATTAATAGATAGTTAGCCTTCAATGGAATGACTTTTTAGTATTTTACCATTTGTTTATTGATTAGTTAACATTTTCCTTCTATAATTATGTATTTTATGGATTTTATCTGATCATGCAATTGATATTTTAGTATTTCACCTGTTTATATATTGTTTTGATTTAACCTCCCTACACTTATGCTAATTGTTTCACTTTTATTCTCTTACGACATTGGAAAAGAGCATTATTGTTTGGCGCAACATGGCCAAATCTGGCGCTTCTCCCTTAAAACTGAAGATGTTGAAGCTCATTGGAGCACACTGACCCCGTCAAGAGCCTCATCTCCGGTGGTGACAAACATGAACGAATGAAGACCTGAGATAAAAAGAAAATCATGAGGATTGAAAAAGTTCAACACTTAATAAAAATAGAAAATAGGTAGGTTAGAGACGGATATTCCTAGGTCTTTTAAAAAGAGAGTGCGGTTCATATTGCTCGATCTCTTGAATGGCCGGATGTTGGTGGTTGTCAATATTATTGAAGAAAATTTCTGCAAGTTTTTTCCAGTACTCCTTGAGAGGTAGCAGTGATATAGCTCTTTGAACATCAGCGTTTCTCATGACCCATTTGGCATTCGTTGTTTGTCTAATAGTCATATTTTCTTGAGCTTCCAATATTTTAGTATTATAATTAGAAGAGTAGGCCCATACCGGGCAAGCATAGGTGAGGAGGGGACGAAACATAGAGATGAAAATCAGAAGTTTATTATGTCTACTCATGCTCGAGTTTCTTGCTATAAGGGGGTAGAGTCTTCTAATGTTTTTCTGTAATTTTGTTTGGCATAGTTAAAATGAAAATTCAATTTAGATGTTGATGAAGATGAATTCCAAGATATTTTACAATGTACATCATACATCACTGTACATAGTACATTGTGCCATTGTGTTGGGCTGGCTTTTGAATGCCACAAGAAAATGAAGAAGGAAGAATATTGCCTTCCAATTAAGGCAATTTTTTAAGGGTAACTGCCATTTATTTAACAATTGTATGAACGACAAAAAAAAAAAAAAAAGAAAAATTTCAACAAGCAGTCTGCAGCACGAAGCGAGACGTTTTCCCGCATTATCTCATTCGCCATCGAGTCTCATCGCTTTTAAAACCTGAAGTACAACAGACGTTACCAAATGGATTTATATCCCGCGCCTTCCATACATTAGCTGCACATGGTACCTCTAAATTTAAAGTCGGGCAACTTTCTACTCACTATTTATTTTGGAATTTTTTCAAACAAATATAAAGACACAATTTTTTTTCAGTTACTTTATTTTTAAGACGAAATCTTATGCATGCATACTTAAACATGCTATTTTTCGTGAATCTACATAAAATAAAAAGTGCTTCAAGTAAAGAATACGAAAATGCACGAATTTCGACTTTTACATATTTTTCTAGACTTCTTGTAACAACGTTATTTGTCAGACGCATGCTTGTTTAATACTAGTTTCTGAGTTTTTAAGCCCAAACTATGAGAATACTTTCTACTTGAAAATCGAATGTGAAGCTGAAATAATTCTTTTATTCCCTTCTATTTTTATTCTAAAAGAATTTAAGATTTTATGGATTATAGAACAATGGATTAGGAATGTAAGATCCTTCAAAAGATTTAATATGCTTATTTTTTAATCGAGTTATAATAAATGTTGAATGATTTCCGTAACATGAAAAAATAAAATATTTTCTAATTTTTTCTTTACCATTTGCGAATGAATCCTTTTTCATTTTGAAATAAGCAATACAATTTATAAAATGCGTACAAAAAATGGAGATGGAAAAACTTTTCAATCTTAATATTTTGATCCTGCTTTTATATCATTTCATTTCAGAAGAAATAAAGAATTGGAAATACTGACTATTTAAAAGGATATGTATTTTAGTTTGAAATTACTTTTTAGGTTCTTCCCTTTACGAAGTATTTACGAATATTTAATTTAAAACGGAATACTTTTTTGCATAATGCGTTTTTATATACGTTAAAAATAATGCTGACACTTTCATAATTTTAAAATATGTTCAGTAATGCATCGAAAATATTTTATTTTGTGAGTTTTTTTTTATTTATTGGGTTGGCAAGTGATTAAATACGAAGAAAATTGAAAAGATTTGCTTAAAAATATAATTTTATTCAATTAGGTGTTGGCCGTTTTCGTCGATGGTCTTTTTTACCATCTTTCAGGCACTGTCATAATTCCATGCTCATAAAACTTCAGATTTTTGACAGCAAAAAACTGAATTAAATGTGATTTTACCATTTAAGGAGTTCTGTATGGAACGAAATAAATGGTAATCTGAAGGCGCAAGGTCAGGGGATATAGGGGGATGGGACAACACGTTGTGACACAACCTAGTTCTAATAAGTTTTTGGCGGGTGACCGAAGATATGTAGGGCTTTGTATTATCATGCTGGAAAACAACATCTTTACAATTTTCTAATTCTGAACTTTATAGCTCAGTTTGGAGAGTTGTTGAATGTACACGTTTGAATAAATCGTTTGGTTTTCTTGTTGAAAGTTAAGTGCAGAAATCCTTTATAATCCCATCAAACTGATCGATACAATTTTTCACTCAACTAAAGGCGGAAGTCCAAACAACAAGGAAAAAATCAGATTAGATGCTTTGAACACGTTGACAAAACAAAAGAATGTTCTAAGGCCATCTATTGACAAAATCCGCAAACAATTAGTTGCCAACCAAATATTTTATTTGTTCTATTTTATCCATATTTGTTTCTAAATGAAGTAAAATTTAGTAGAGCATTTGCAATAAAAAATAACGAATATATAGAGCTGTATTCTGTTGTCATTAATTATTCTGTTAATATTAAACTATAGAGTTATCAATTTTTTATTAACCTTTTCATGTCATCCATTTCCTGTATTAACTTTGTTTGCTTGCCCCAATTTCAAGATTAAAAAATGAATTTTTAATGAGTCAAAAGTTAATATTGAATTCAGAATATTTAATTTTTAAAAAGAGTGTAGATAGTTAAATTCTCATTAGTACCTTTCAAAATAAACGAGATTATTAATGTGCGAAAGTTTCAGAAGAATTGTTAATTGTTCATTCATTATAACTACGTATTGTGTAGTTATAAAATTGTACAGACAAGAATGGAAATTACTTCCTTTTGAGTCAGACGCTATTTAAACATTTCATCAAGATAGTAATTTCATTCTGTTATCTTTAATGAAATTTTGAAATTTCCAATTTGTTTGGGTTTAAGTTCGTCTTTCTGTAGGAAAAATTTTTAGTCATAGACTCTCTTGCTATAAATATTTTATTTCCTATACTTTAGAAATTCAAATGCTTTTCACTCAAGACGATTGCTTGAAGATTTGTTTGACTGAAGATTTAAATATTGAAGATTTTAATAGAAAATAACATTTGTTCTGCTTAATGAGCAATAAAAATGTACCAGTACGAAGGAAAAGAATCTTTTATTGCATGCAAAATCTATTTTTCTGCGTGTTGTAAAATGCTTATATTTGGGATGTATATTAAACAGAATAAATACAAACATACATTTTTATTATGCTAATGAAAAAAAAAAAAAAAAGGTACAATGTTTTTGTAAGTGAACTTTAAATTTGCTAAGTCTATACCAAATAAGTGTGATAATTAAGAGTAATAAACATTTATTATTTATTTTTTTTAATTATTTGCACATTTCATAGCTTATTTATTTTCATAACTCGTTAAATTCCTTTGGTTTTTAGAATCAAAGAAGTCTTTAGATTTCCAAAATAAGTTTTACAAATGCATATTTCTCATACAAAAAAAAAAAACATTTTGAAATGAAAAATACAGCGATTGAAAATATTTTCAAATTCTGCAAAATTAGTTTTTAATAATATAATTCGCATACGCACAATTACTGCAACATTTTATCAGAATTTGCAATTGTGATTTGTCAAAATATTATTTTGTCATTTGATTCTCTGGCCATATAACCGTGCTTCCTCCTACGGAGTTCAGGAGAAATGGTCAGTAGGCCTCAAGACTCTCACCCGAGATGAAGTGCAGCGCAACCGGCGCTGCCTCAGAGACGTTTAGTTTAAAATCTCTCATCCCTAGAGGAAATATCTTTATTTTCGGCTTAGAAGGGGAATCCTTCCACGAATCTTTAATTAGATGTCTTTAAATGTGTTAAATATTGTCTATCTTTAATTGTATGTGTACGTGGTGTTTGTGCGCGTGTAAATAAAGCTGTGTCTTCTCAAGCCTCAAGTCTCAAACCAACCATACCCTATTACAACCCACATGCATAGACAACGACAACACTATATCCATTATCACTTCACGAAATAAATATTTCTATATTACACAAGATATATATATTTAAAAAAAAAAAAAAACTTTTTAAAATATGTCATTTTTTAGTATACATTTAGGATTTAGTACTTAATAACAATAAGCAAAATATAATCATTAATTACTAAACGTGTAATATCAATTAGATAAATACTTATACATTTCAAATATCAACAAAATATTAATAAATAAACTATCAACATGTAGAGATAAAAACAAATTTTTTTTTAATTTTGCTGTAAATAATTTTTTAAATTAAAATCAAATTTGAATTCTTACGTAACTTGACTTAAATCGAATAAAAAAACCAAATAAAGGAATAAGGAATTTTAAGAAAAATCCTACACAATGTTGTTTTTGTAGTGATAAGAATTTTACAAATGCATGCACACAAATTTTATACACAGACATAACAATACTTGAAATAGTTACAATTCATCAAAAAAATTATTAAAATTAAGCATTATAAAACACAATACCAGCTCTTAAAACAAAATTTTGAAAGACTTCAAACACTAAAATTTTCTAACAATAAAATCCAAGAAATATTTTCTTTATAATAATTTTATTTTGGATTTTTATGTCCAAGTTCATTTAATTATGTAGAATATAGTCGAGGAATGTATAGAAAGAAGGAAAAACTATTCAAACCTTGAAATTAATTATTTTCTATAATTGGAGAAACAATTAAAATGTTTTTGAAAAGCAAATCAAGCTAAAACATTGATTTTAAAAAGAAAATAGAAGGAATGAAAAAGTACTCGAAAAGCAGCCTAATTAGTTGTGAACATTGTCTCTGTCCTCGTTTTCACAATATGGAATTTTTTAATAAATGTACCAAAAAGAATATTTTATCTTTCTTTTAAAACATTGTTACAGACTTTTATTATTTTTTGAAAGAGTATTATGCATTATTAAAAATAATATTTACTCACATAATTATGTCGATATAAATTTTTATACAAAAAGAATTAAATTAGTTGAATCAAAACATTATTTTTTTTATTAGAATGAAACAATATCTTTAAGAAAATATTCATAACCGAACAATAACAACGCAAGATTTAATTAGTGTACTAGTAAGCCATAAATTCTACAAAAAGTTTGCTCTTTATTTTATTCGATATGATTCTTTTTAATTAATAACTGAACTCTGAGTTATTAGAGTGTATTTTAATTTATATTTATTTTGGTATTTTTAATATTTTTGAAAGAATAAATGTCTTGGGGTTATTTTTTTGTACTTGCTGGTTATTTTATTTTCAATGATGTTTTTTCTCTTTTCTTTTTAAATTTAAAAAAGGCGTATATTTTTAAAATTAATCATCCTTATATACACATGTTGAATTTCATTATTTTTTTTATTCTAAAGTGATAAAAATGCCTGAAGCTTATTTTAAATTTTAAGAATAATTTCTAAAATTTTTATGATTTGTGCCACCATACTTCGTAGGATATGTATTTTGAAATTACATACACATATATATATATATTACTTATAGTATTATTATTTCACATTCTGAATATATTTAATCATTTTTTTTTAATCTAAAGTGATAAAAATGACAGAAGTTGCATTTTTATTTTTAAAAAAAATAATTTGTAATATAACTGCTTAAACGATAATGATTATTTTAAATAAAAATAATTAAATATTAAATTAGAATAATTATTTTTTAAAATAATTTATATATATATATATATATATATATATATATATATATATATTACCCATATATTATTATCATTATTTCACATTCTAAATATATTTCAATATTTTTTCGATTCTTAAGAGAGAAAAATGCCAGGCGCTGTATTTTTAATTTTAAAAATAATTTATAAAATAATTGTTAAAAATAATTTATATATATATATATATATCCTATTCTATACAGATAAAAAGGCCAAGCGCTGAATTTTTAATTTTTAATTTAAAAAATAATTTCTAAAATTTTTATTATATGTGCCACAATACTTCGTTAATATGTGTATTTAATAAAGGACATCATATAATATAAATAAACATTTCCTAAATTAAAAGCACTCGTATAGTTTATTCACTGTAATCACAAATAAACGTAATTACCTTTATGAAAGAATAAATAAAGTTAATTGCACTTATTGTGTTATTATTTCATATTTTTAAATAATAATCTGCTTAAATCTGAAAAATATTGTTGCTAGGTATTATTCTTATTGACAGAAAATTCTGATAAAACTTAATTACATTTTTATATTTAAGAACATTTGAAATAGTTCATTAATGTACTACAATCTAAAAATGATAAATAATTTCATTTAAATGAGAAACACTTAAAGAATTTGTGTAAGCAGCTTTGACTTTAATTTTAAGTAACTCGATATTAATTCACGTTCAAATAATCTTTTTTATTCATTTTTTATGTTACTTAGGAGCGCATAATGTTTACGTCACAGTTTTATTTTCGATTTTTCAAAAGCTGCTCGAATTTGAAATATTTATTCTTATTTAAATGACAATATGTATTGTTTTTAAAAAGTTCGCTGAGCATTTTATATTATAAAAGATTAAATTAATGTGTTTTAACATGATATTTAATAACTTTTATAATTTTATTGTTTAAAATGTGCTATAGAAATAATATTTTAAAACAAATAAAGTTTTTGCAAAAGTAAATAAAGTTTATTATGTTAATCCTAATATTGACTATTAAAAAGTTATACAATTTTTTGGATCCAATATTTTAAAATCTTACATTTTTTTTAAATATATTTTTCGATAAACTTGAAATTGAAATATGAAAATAAATAGACATTACGTCAATGAATATACTTAACAGATCCAGAATTTTTACTAATGAAATTATTTATATATTTAAGGCAGATTATCTATATAATATTAATAATATTCTGTGAAGTACTTTATTTCCAGAAGAATGTTTAAGATGCAAGATAAATATTTGTATTATTTGTGTAGAAAATAAAATTTAATTATTTATTTAGAAAACTATTTATGTTTCTTAAATATGCAGATGCAACTCCTCCTACACACTGCACTCTGGCAAGAGACACCTTCCCCTGTGATGTTCAGAAGAAAGAGTCAGTTGGCCTCGAGACTCTCCCGCTAGAAAAAATACAACGCAAACAGCACTGAAAAACCTTTAGTTTATAGATTCTTATGCGGAGAGATAAATATATTTACAGTATCCCTGCTCTTTAAATAGCCTAAAGATTCTCACCCGGAGAGGAAGTATATTTCGATATCTTCCGACCGGGGAAAACCAACCTCTTTCATTGAACAACGTATCAAAACTGGAGATTATCTTCCAGTTGCTGCACCACAGTCTAGTACAGGGATGGGCAAACTTTTTCGATCGCGGGCCAAAAATCGAAAAAAAAAGTTTGGGTGGGTCAAGATAAATTTTTCTAAAATTTTAAAAACACAATTATTACAATTTAAATATGTTAATCAGATGTATGAAATTGTGATATAATTTTTATAAGTTCATTATATTGAGGTTCGAAGTGAGATGTACTGAACTCGTGCCAAAAGAAAAAGCCGCTGACTGCAGCTAAAATGTGCTGTCTGCCACATGTGGGGTCTAATTCCCCTATATTGGATTCCCATATATCTGCTCCCCGAGAAAGAGATAAGGCTTGTTGGCGCCATTCTACAGCTATAATTAACAAAGAACTTCCGCTTTTAACATTTTACCGATTGAAAGCCGTCTATGCTTGCTATTTCCGTCGATTTATGTTTTGTAGAACAAAAAAGTAGAAGTAAAAAGATCATCAGTCCTTTGAAAAAAAATAATAGTTAATCAAAGTAGAAAAGGAGTTGGATATTTAATATATAAATATATTTTTCTTTTTATTTGCCTCTGACCTGCAAATTGAAATTCTATCCACGGGCCGGATAGAACTTTCCGGAGGGCCGGAGTCGGCCCGCGGGCCGTAGTTTGCCCATCCCTGGTCTAGTATGTTCTCAGCTCAAAAACACTTTAACAAGACTTCTTTACCACCATTACGACCACTTAGAAAACGTGCTCAACCTTCTACAAAAATTAGACAGCCTGTGTTCCAACGATCTCTGCTGGTTTCACCATAAGTCTCTCTTTCCAGGAGTAACTAGAAGGAAGGATGTAACCATGGTTTCTCCTACACACTAACAAGAGCGCCCCCTACAGCATTCAGGAGAAATAGTCAGCTGGTCTCCAGACGCTCACCCGACCGGAAGTACAGCGAAATCCTGCTCTTCTGTTGATAAACATTTTGTTTACAGTCTCTCACCTCGACAAAAATATATTTAGCTCAACCCTGCGTATTGGTTGGCCCACAGACTCTCCCTCGGAGAGAAGTATATTTCGTGCACCCTGCTCGTAGCCGAGTTTCGGGTTTTTGGCTTAGAAGTGGAGTCCTTTTAAGAATATATAATTACCTTTCGTTAAATGTGTTAAATATTCTTTGTGTCTAATTGCATGTTTATGGTGTTTGTACGTGTGTAAATACAGCTGAGAGTTCTCCAACCTTTACCTCAAGTATCTCAACCCAACCACACCCAGTTACAATCTGGTTGCCCATTCTACACAATTAACTTTTATTTGCAAATAGCAATAAATGAAAAAAATTTTTATAATAAAGTAATAAATTCATATATTAGGCAAAATATGCAAAAAGCTATTAATTTTCATACAAAAATGCAAAGAAATGCATGTCGATATTATAAAGAGAGGAACATTATCATGTGATATTCACGATACTTAATTATTTACTTTATTAAGATATTTCTATTTAGTATTGCATCTCATTCTCAAACATCGACACCTTTTTAAAAAAAACAATTCTTCAATTAGGACAGATTATGGATAAAATAATTACAGAAACAGTAATCGCATAAACAGCATAATTAATCGCATAAGCAGTAATCGCATAAGCAGTAATCGCATAAGCAGTAATCGCATAAAGAGTTAGTAATCTCTATCGAGATGTTGGCATAATTACATCTAAACTAACGGCATGTACATTATGGTCACAGTAACTACATTAAAGGAACGATTCGATTGCAGTCGAATTAACGATGCTGGGATACGAATGTTTTCGCATCGAATCACTGTTAAGCGATGTTGGTTTATTTATCACATGAACCAATCCTACGATTTACGAGTATGCTGATATAATAACTGTATTCGCAAACAACTACACATTTCAATACTCCAGCGATTCTGTAGTGGATGCAGTTTATTGAATGAAGCTTTATTCCTTCAATAAAGCTGTGAAGATAACTTACGGAATCAGTTACCATCATTGAAAAATGTTTTAATTTATTTTTATTTCAATAGTTCCATAGGAATGATTCAAAATGTGTGACAAATACTAAACCAGTTTAATTCAATAGTCAAAATATTGGATTTATCAAGATTGCTAGCAGTTTGCTAATGTTAGAGTCCATGTAATCCAAGAATGATTGAAATCGCGAGATTTATTATAAATTCAATTATATTATTCTGCAAATTTCGTTTTTTTTTTTAAAATTAACTATCAAAACGGCTGCACTTGTCAAAAGGAGGGCCTTGAAAAATGATTGATTATGTATCACACTAACTTCCTCTTTTTTTTTCTCATTTTTTTTTTAAAGATTGTGTTTTGAAATTTTTCTAAAGAAGTTCCTTTTGTGTGGTAATTATTCTTTTGGAAAAATCTGAAATTTGAAAAAGTTTCTTAAATTAAAAATGTTTTAATTTTTTTTTTTTTTAGAGTTTAGGTTATCTCATGGCAAAATTAATATTCGGATATAAATCAACATTAAAAAAAAAATAGCGACATAAGATAATAACAAGTACTATAAAAAATATTTTAAGTTAATTCCTACATTTTTTTCACTATATTGCAAAGAATCCTTAAAAAAAATAAGAAAATTGGAGCATTTAAAGTTTTATTTCAAAAATTCTTAAATTTGACATATTAAATTTAAAATAGCACATCTGTTCAAGTATTTTCCTTTGACGCTGACATTTTCAATTAATATTCAGATTAAAACCCATCACAACAACCATCGAGAACATAATTATTTCCCAACTATTTAAATATGTTTAAACAACTAAATGTTAAAAAATATGTTAAAAGTATTTTTTTCTCCCATTTTTTACAATCTTCGAAAAATAAAAAAAAATTAGAGAATTTAAAGTTTTTATTTCAAAAGTTATGCAATTGAACATATTAAATTTAAAATTCGACATCTGTTGAAGTATTTTCCTTTGCGCTGAAATTTTCAATTAATAGTTAAATTAAAACCCATCACAACAACCATCGAAAACATAATTATTTCCCAACTATTTTCGAATAACTTACAAGGAAAACACTCTCATCTCCATAAACAAGGCTCAGAAATCGACTATTCGAAATATTCTGACTATTCGATGTCAGAACTATTTCGAAAATTAAAAATAAATGGTATGGATATATAAATCAATAAATGATGAAGAATTATACAAAAAAAAATGTTGAAAAACTTTCTTTTTTCACTTTTTTCTCAAACTTCGAAAAATAGAGAATTTAAAGTTTTATTTCTAAAGTCTTAAAATTGAAAGTATTAAATTTAAAATTATGACATCTGGCCAATTATTTTCTTTTAACGTTGACATTTTCAATTAATATTAAGATTAAAACCCATCACAACAACCATCGAAAACATAATTATTTCCCTACTATTTTAGAAGAACTTCCTAGGAAAACACTCTCCTCTCTATAAACAAGCCTGGAATAAAATCAGCTGTAATTGCGATGTCGTCTGCGGGAGAAGGAATTAAAGTAACCAATGACGTTGGCCGATCATGATTCCGGTGGCAGCTGGAACTCTTCAAGTGCGCTGATAGGTCAGTAAAATTCCAAATTAAGTGGAATGCGAATCATATTTCCCGCCCGCGACATCCGGAACTTCTAGGGAATCGGATGACACATCGTGATTCGAGTTCGGCATCTAAATTTAATCATTGATTTTTGGCAACAGCTATTTATTCGAGTAAACACGCCATTTCATATTTATTGCGTATCGGAGTTAGAAGAGCAAGGTTGATATGATTTAATTAGAATATGTCTCGATGCAGGTGTTATTGGTGATGACAATTAAAATTAAATGTCAAAGAATGCAAACATTCTAAAATTATTTTCTTTTCCTTTTATTTTTAAGCGGAGATTAAGTACTTTATTTACTTACTTTTATATAATACTTTTACTTTTAATACATTACTTTTACATTTTAATATATTACTTTTACTTTTAATACATTACTTTTACATTTTAATATATTACTGTTACTTTTAATACATTACTTTTACATTTTAATATATTACTGTTACTTTTAATACATTACTTTTACATTTTAATATATTACTTTTACTTTTAATACATTACTTTTGCATTTTAATATATTACTTTTACTTTTAATACATTACTTTTACATTTTAATATATTACTTTTACTTTTAATACATTACTTTTGCATTTTAATATATTACTTTTACTTTTAATACATTACTTTTGCATTTTAATATATTACTTTTACTTTTAATACATTACTTTTGCATTTTAATATATTACTTTTACTTTTAATACATTACTTTTGCATTTTAATATATTACTTTTAATACATTACTTTTGCATTTTAATATATTACTTTTACTTTTAATACATTGTACAAAGTAAAATATAATACTTTTACTTTTTTAAATATATTACACAAAGTTTTAATATATGTTCACAAAGTTGTTAAGTTGTTGGTGGTTCAAAATAAATCAGCCCTCTTGAATTCTTGACTATTTTATTACACATACTAAGAATATTAAAAACTTGTACAATATTTACAAATGAATAGTAATGCCACACATTTTAATCTGTAATGCCATAAAACTTAATTTCTCTCAATATACCTCTCACACCTCTAAGATTACCTCTCTCTCTCTCTCTTGCTTTCCAAGCACGCTCTCAAACTCGCACTTCTTTCGCCCAATTAATTTGGCGACGCAGCGCCCTCTAACAGCATTCATTCCTCTTTTTTTCCCCAACCCTATAGCCCTGACCTTGCGCCTTCAGATTACGATTTATTTCGTTCCATGTAGAATTCCTTAAATGGCACAAATTTTAATGATGCTGCTGATGTAAAATCACATGGAATTATGATACTACCTGAAAGATGGGAATATGTTATTGACAATAATGGACAATTACCTAATTAAATAAAGTTATATTTTAAGAAAAATTTTGAATTTTCCTCCTTATTTAAAATCTGCAATCACTTAGTTGCCAACCCAATAGTTCACTCATAAGAGAAATAACTCCCAACTTATACATAAACCTATTTAAATACATGATATGATGATGATAAAAACATAGAAATTTTATGTTTTTACATTTACATGATAAAAACATAGTTGACAACTCAGTATTATTATAAATAAAATGTGCAACAATATAAAATCTCTCAAACCCAATAGCTCACAGATTTTCCACTATTACATCAAATCATTCCTAGCTTCTGCACAGACATGTATTGTTATTATAACAAACGCATTTCAATCTTCACAAAACCTCGACAATAAATCTGCAACGAAAATACAAATATTCATGCCTCGAAGTTTACTTTGTGTACTGAAAGGCATTTGTGTAGATTCCGTACAACAAATAATATTGGTTTTCACAGAAAAAATTCAACAACAGAAAATATTTCAAAAATATTTTCTGTAAATCAACAAAACATGACCTGCAAATTCTTTCGTATTAGAATATCTGAAATGAATTTTTATTCCCAATTTGAACCTGCCATGCATTTGGGATCTAGTCTGATATTTGCTTAATATAGGGTAAACAAATATTCTGAAAAATAGCTTCATCTACAAAATTATTCATTTTATACATATTATTTTGCTAACTAGATATGCGTAATTAATATAGATTATTATTAATAAAGATTAATAGATAATTCTTTCCTAAAATATTTTTAAAAAGAAGCGATCAATTTAACATTTCACGCAAATACTGCTACTAATAATTTTTTTTCTATATGAAAAAATCAATAACATAGCATATATTCGATAATGCACAAATTAAAGAAAAACATTCATTTGAAACAGAGTGGACGAATACAAAACTGCAACAAATTAAATATACTCTTAATATTTCAAGAATTAAAAAATTTGCTATTTAAAAATGTTGCAATCATCTGAATAATGTTAAAAATGACCACTTTAACGTTTCACAAAGTTTTTAAACGTCTCACTTTTCTATGTAACAATGAACAACTTTAACACATATTCGATAATACGAATTAAGAAAAACATAAATTTATTTCATACAGTATAAATACAAAATTAAATTGTAGTACAAATAATATTAAATTATATTAATAAAATTAAACACAAATATTTTAAGAATACAAGTTTAATAATCATTTTTTTACATTTCTTTATTAAATTAACTTTCTTACAAAGATTAAATGTAATACATATCTTGGCAAGACAAAAATATTTTATATCGATAAACGTTAAATCACATCGTTATAATAAGTTGTTAACGCCAACTTAGTATCATTAAACTAAATTTCATTGTTTACAAAGTTCTATAATTTTTTAACGTTTTAGATGAATAAATTATACGATTAGACTTTTAAAATAGTTTGCAATAACCATTTATAGTTATTTTGCTATTAAGATCCATTAAGTAATAAAATGTTTGGATTATATTTAAGCTTAAACATTACAATCAATAAAATCTGCTAACATTCAAACGTTATTGATTTGATAGAAACTCAATAATTGTAATAAAATTGAATATTTCTTTTTCTTTTATTTAAAAATTTTATCTGAATACATCCATTTTATATTTGCGGTATGAAATACAATACTTCATATGCATACAATTTTCTAATTTAATATTTTAGCTCGAGATGTCATTATATAACGAATTAAATATGTAGTTTTGTAAATTTACCAACTACTATGAATTTCCATTTCTCTTTATCATTCATTCTCAACAAAACAGTTTTCGAATCTTGGCTGTGGCATGGATGTTTGGGAGTGGTTCGGAACCCGGTGAAACTGTAGGTCCCGGTCTGTGCACCTAAAGTGTGTGCACAAGATGACCGTAGAACGTCAAACCAAAACCAAAAACAAAACTGTCCGAAGTAAAATATACGAAAATATTTTACTGACGCCATGTTCATCACTAGTTAAAAATGAAATAGGGTGATCAAAGATATCTGGTATACCTCTAAGCAAACATTCCCTTTCAATACTTTTGAAGAACGCCATAGGAATATCATCTTCCAATGCGAACTTTTTTTCACGTAGATTCATTGAATAAGATTTAAATCGATTCGAGTCTTTTCTCTAGTAAGCAGAACATCGAAGAGTGAGAAAAGGATAAGAATCGTATATTTAAAAGTTCCTTTTCCCGAAACAACATACGTGTCTTCTTTTAGGCTGAAAGGACACGGCTTTGTTTTCAGAAAAGCAAAAGGTTAAAAAAGAGCTAAAACCAAGCGAAAAAAGAAAATCAGCAACATTTAAATAAAAGGAAAAACATTCATAGAGAAAAATGGCTATTAGTGCTTTTATGTTTCAACTCAAGACTGAATATTTAACCTGGCTGGAATGTATTGTCACTCAGCTAGTTACTTGTAGCAATGTCTTTCACTTAAGAGGTTTGGTATTAAAAATATGACGAGTGAAAAATTAAATACAAAAAGCAGCATTATTGCTAGCTCTGTGTTTATTCTTTAGAAAAATAGTAAAGCAGTTTTAAAATGAACTAATAGAAATTTACAAAAGAGGACCGAAGTAGTATTTGACGCTATACTTTGGCGGCTTTACATAGAGACTGTTGTGCCAAATGGAAGAAAAAGAAATTTCATTAATTCAGACTCCTTGCTTAATTTATGTGAGTAGAATCCTGTTATTGAATACTAGCATGCATTATTGTTGATGCGTTCTAATGTTGATACTCTGCTGTGATTTATTTAATGAGAGTCCTGTTCATTCCAGCGCATGGTAATTATGTTGTTAAAATCTATTGTAGAATACATGGCAATTTATTCATGGAATCTATTGTTACAGGTACTTTACTAAATAGAATTTATTTATTAAATTTAACTTTGTTTTACAAAGTTATGATTTTTAAATTTTGAATGGATTTATATGTTGTAAGGTTTGAAAATAATTTATATCACCCAATTGTGGTGCTCTTTTACTATTAAGATTAAATAGACTTTTGAAACTCTGGTTTAAGCTTAAACTTGCAATCAACAATATCTGCTAACATTCAAAGATTTTACAATCAAGATTATTTTTATGATAGAAACTCAATAATTATGATCGTTTTTTTAATATCTCTTTTTCTTTTATGTAAGAATTTCATGAAAACAACCATATTTGTAGTATATTGCTTTGAAATATGGGTGCTTTATGTACATTCCCAATTTGGAAATTTTAATATACTGACTGTTTAGAAATATTTCTCTTTCTCATTACTTCTCAATAAAACAGTTCAAATCCTGGCTGTGGCATAGATACTTTTGTAAGGACACAGAACCAAAGTTAAACTGTAGGTCCACGTCTAATTAGCCTAAAGTATGCACAAAAGATGACGAGCAGCAGCGGCAAGCCGAGGCCACAGAATTCTCTGTGGTTTGTCGCTCCGTCGATCTTGCGCTTCCAAAGCGTAGTATCGAGGGAACCTATCGGTTTGTACGTGGATTCACACTGCAGCGCAGCGCTCCACCATGCTCGCTGACCTGACGCACTGGGATATCAAAAAAGGTCAGAGTGCTAGCCACATGACCACCAGGATCAAACTCTGGCAATCAACAATATCCAAAATATACGATTCTAAGTAAAATGCTATCCAAGCATATTTGTGGAAGCATGTGTTGCATGTCTGCTAGACAAGAAATGGAATAGGGTGAGTCAAAGAGTATCTGGTATAAAGCTAGTGAGTTCACTTTCAAAAATTTTTAGAAGAACTTTTTGAAGGGCACCGCAGTGGATATTATCTTCACTTGCGGATTTTTACATGGTTCTTACGAATAAGTTCAAATCGATTCGAAGTCGTCTTCTTTTCCGTAAACAAAGAATATCGAAGGTAAGAAAGCATAAAATTGTATGTATAAAAGTTCCTTTTTCTCCAGTAACAACAGTGCGTGTCGTCTTTCAGCGACCGAAAAGACACGTCGTGTTTAATAAAACAAAAAGGTGCAAGCTAAAACCAAGCAGAAAAAAAATCATAATCAACAACCCCCATTTAAATAAGGAAAAGCGTTCGAAAAAGAAAACAAAATGGCTAATTTTAGTGCTTTTATGAGGCAACTCGACTGAATGTTAAGTAGCTAGAATTTTTTTGTGCTCAGCAATTTAATGTAATGTATACATAAGAAGTTTGAGGGAAAATATTACGATAAATTAATTATCTCATGCGTTTATTCTTAGAAAGTATCAAGCAATTTTAAATTAACCGATAACATTTACAAAATACAAATAAAAAGTATTTCACTTTCTTGGCCCACTTTGGGGTTGTTGTGGCAATGAAAAATTCTATTATTAGAATACTTATTTAATTTATTTTTGATAAACCATATTTTAGAATCATCATCCTCAGTTGCTCAACAACCCCATACTGGACCAAGGCCGTCAGCCTGTGTGGCAGATTTCGAGGTAAGAAATGTTTTTCATTTTGGGATAAGGTTATGAACCCTTAGCTCAGCAGTCATGTTAGACCAGGACCTCCGGTTTAATGTGGATTTCTAACCACTACAAAGCATATATTTCACCTTCCAAACTCAGGGGCCAAACCTGTGTGTACTGAGGGCAAAGGCGCTGGTCACTCAGCCTCAAGCCCAGAGATGTGATTATATAACGAATAATATATATATATTTATATAAATTTAAAAAACCCTTAATTTCCCATTTCTCGTTTATTTTTCTCAACATAACCTGAGTATAAGGCATTTTAAATACACCTTTGAAACCATATTTATGTCACCCAGTTCAAAATGGTCAATTGATCAGAGTACATCGGTCATTAATAACGAATGCACTTTCAAGGCTTTAGAATAACCAATCAATGTTATCTTCCTATTACTCTTTTTGTCACATCATTTAAGCTCAGATAAAAATTTAAATCCCGATTCATAAATCTTATTCCTTTTTCAGTAAGCTGAGGGCGATCGAATGAGAAAAATTTGGAATTCACGTCAAAAAAAGTTCTGCTTTTGCTAAAGAAACAACGCTTATTCACACATTATTATATCCATACAACCGAAAAGAAACAGTGTATTTTTAAGA
Organism: Caerostris extrusa; assembly: GCA_021605095.1. NCBI lineage: Eukaryota > Metazoa > Arthropoda > Arachnida > Araneae > Araneidae > Caerostris > Caerostris extrusa. Next base: position 53,242 of record BPLR01002252.1, read on the forward strand.
AGAGCCCAGACTGTGCAGAAGACGCCAAAACAAGCGAACTCGAAATCAACAATGTTTCCAGAATTAATTTTGAAAGCTTATTGAAGAAAGTAAATGAAACTATTTGGTGCAACGTTTTAATAACTAGATCTTCAATACTATAGTTGATTCATTGTGTTCGGTTGAATTCTAATTAATGTGTAAGAAAGAGTTGGGGAATAATTGCGATAAGAACAAACAGAACGACAATTGGCTCATGTTTATTATTGAAAATGTCAGCGAATTTTAAGTTAAAACAATGAGAATTTATAAGCGCTAAGAAATTCAAAACAAAAGAAATTCTTGGCTATGTGGCCTGCCAAGTTTGTTGGCACGAATGAAGGAAGAAAAATTATATTGTTAAATTCTTTGCTTCCGTTTATTGAGTGATATTCTATTGACCAGTATTTGGCATTTCATTGTGATAAAATCCAAAATCATAAGTAAATATATTTTTTATAAATTTACCAAAGCATAGATTTCTATTTATCTTGTAGTTCTTTCTACAAAACAGTTCGAATACTGGTGTATGGTTGTTGGTTCAGACCCCACGTGAAACTTATTTAAATCGATCAAAGTCTTCTTTCAGTAAGTAGGAGTACCATCAGTGAAAAGAATAAATAATTGTAAAAAATTTCTCTTTACCTCTCTAAAATAACATATGTCTGCTTTCATTAAGAAAAGGGCACGTTGTGTTTCAGAGAAAACAAGCTGTGCAAAAAAACTAAAACCAAACAGAAAAAAACGAAATCGGCATCTTTTGAAATGGAAAAGCATTAAAAGAGAAGGAAAAAACGAAATATTTTGAGTGCTTTGTCATGTGTCAGTTAGTCATTATTCAAGCTACAAGATTTAATTATCAGCGAATTTTTAATGTAATGTGTACTTGAGAAACTTTGAGAATACTGGGATAAAAATTAAACAAAAGGACATTAATTAGCTCCATGGTTTCTACTTAAAAATATAAACAGTTTTAACAGACCTAATAGTTTACAAAAAACAAAATTCAAATAAAGTATTTGACATGGCAGCCCTTGGGAAGCACATTGCCACTGAAGAATTCTATTGTACTAACCACTTACATTTTATCTCAAGGTCCTATTATTGAATACTTTGCCTAATTTATTTGGTAAAATCCTATTATTAAAATACTTGCCTAATTTATTTGATAAAATCCTATTATTAAATGCTTGCTGTTTTATTTCAGTGATCTGTATTAAAATGTACTAATTTATTTTTGATAGAATCCTATTATTCTGATGTACTATTGTTTACATTAAAAAATCTATTATTACTAAAATACTTACACCTCATTTATTTGATAGAATCCTATTATTAAAATACTTGCTCAATTTATTTGATAGAATCCTATTATTAAAATACTTGCCTAATTTATTTGATAGAATCTATTATTCGAATACTTGCCTAATTTATTTGATAAAAATCCTAAACAATTATTAAAATACTTGCCTAATTTATTTGATAGATCTTATTATTAAAATACTTGCCTAATTTATTTGATAGAATCCTATTATTCGAATACTTTACTGAATAGAATTTATTTCTAGAATTATATTTATTGGACATGAATAGAATTTTGACTGCTGTTTACAAAGTTAATATGATTTAACATTTTTGGATAAAATATATTATACGACAATTTGTAATAATCATTTGTAATTATCCTTTACTATTAAGATCCATTAGCCTTTGAAAACTTTCGATTATATTTCATTTCAACGTAAACATTACGATCAACAAAATCTGCTAACATTCCAAGGTTATTTTTTATGAAAAGAAATTCAATAATTCTGGTCTTTTTTAATATTTCTTTATATAAAAAGTTTCATCTGACTACATACCTTTATGGATTGTTAGATGAAATTTAGTGTACTTCTAGTACATTCACAATTTCAAAATTTTAATATTTGAATGCTCACCTATATGATTATATAACGAATTAAATATATATTTTTTATAAATTTACTTTTCTTATCATCATTTCTTAACAAAGATTATCGAAGTAAAATGTACCATAATATTTTACAGACTTATGTTATATCTACTACTTAAAAAGTTAATAGGTTAGTCAAAGATATATGGTTTATCAAGCAAACATTAAGCTTACAAGATTTCTTTTAGAAGTACCCCATAAAATATTATATTATATCTCCGGACTTTTTTTCTCCACATAGATTCACTGAATAAAAATTTAAATCGATTCTAAAGTCTTCTTCTTTCACTAATCAGAGACCATCGAAGAGTGAGAAAGAATAAAGAATTGTATATAAAAGTTCTTTGCCTAAAGAAACAACGTACTGCGTGTCGTCTTTCGACCGAAAAGACACGATGTTTTTCAAGAAGAAGCAAAAAGGTGCAAAAAACTAAAACCGAGCAGAAAATCGAAATCGGCAACATTTAAATAAAAGGAAAGACATCTTCGAAAAAAAATGGCTACCTTTTAGTGCTTTTATGTGGCAACTCGTCTGAATGTTAACTCAGCTGGAATTTATTGTGCTCAGCGAATTCTAATGTAATCATATGATTAAAAAAGTTTGTGGAAAATATTACGACAAAATTAAGCAAAAGAGCATTAATTAGCTCATTCTTGTTATTGTTTATTCTTAGAAAATATTAAGCACTTTTAAATTAACTGATAATATTTACAAAGTACAAAATTCAAATAAAGAATTTTGACTGCCTTGGCCCACCTTGGGGCTGTTGTACCAACGAAGAAGAAGAAGTAGAATTCTATTATTAGAATATTTGTTTAATTTATTTCATAGAATCCTGTTATTAAAATATTTTACTGAATAGAACTTACGTTAGTTAGAATTTCACTGTTTACAAAGTTTACTATGTTTTTTTAACATTTTGATGAATATATTATACGATAAGGTTTGAAAATAATTTTGTATCACCCAATTGTAATTATGCTTTACTATTAAGATCGATTAGACTTTGAAAACTTTTGATTTAAGCTAAACATTACAATCAACAAAATTTGCAAAGCATTCAAACGTTATTTTGATAGAAACTCAATAATTATTATCGTTTTTAATAAATATTTCTTTTATATAAGAATTTAATTTGAATGCATCCATTCTATTTTTTGCAATAAGACGAACAGAGTACTTCTCATATTCACAAATTTCTCAAAATTTTAATATTTGACTGTTCAGAGAAACTGTTTGACTGTTGCCGAATACATAATAAAATTAAATATGTTTTTTCAAATTTACCAAACTCCAAATTTTCATTTCTCTGTATCAATTCTTCGCAACCAAACTTCGAAGTAAAATATACCGAAATATTTTCTGAAGCCATGTTATAATTCGCTAGTTAAAAACTGAATAGATAGTCAAAGATATCTGTACAATCACGCATTCACTTTCAAGACTTTTAGTAGAACCTTATAAATATTATCTTCCCCTGCGGACTTTTTTTCACATAGAATCACCTTTGAATAAAATTTTAAATTGATTCAAAGTCTTCTTTTTCAGTAAGCCGAGATCATTGAAGAGCGAGAAAAAGAATGAAGAATTGTATATATAAAAAGTCCCCTTTGTCTAAAGAAACAACGTACTACCTACGTGTCGTCTTTCGACCGAAAAGACACGTTGTTTTTTTAAAAAGAAGCAAAAAGGTGCAAAAAAAATAATAAAACAGAGCAGAAAATCGAAATCGGCAGCATTTAAATAAAGGAAAAAACATTTAAAAAAATGGCTAATTTTAGTGCTTTTATGTGGCAACTCGACTGAATGTTAACTAGCTGGAATTTATTGTGCTCAGCGAATTCTAATGTAATGTATACGTAAGAAAGTTTGAGGAAAATATTAAGATAAAAATTAAACAAAAGAGCATTAATTAGCTCATGTGTTTATTCTTAGAAAATATTAAGCAATTTTAAATGAATCAATAAAATTTACAAAGGACAAGAAGTTCTGACTACCTTGGCCTACCTTGGGGGTATTGTGCCAATGAAGAAGAAGAAGAATTTTATTATTAGACTACTTATATTAATTTATTTGATAGAATGCTTTTTATTAGAATACTTTACTGAATAGAATTTATTTTACTAAAATTTCACTGTTTACAAAGTTACTATGATTTTTTAACACTTTTGGAAGTATATATTATACGATAATTTGTAATAGCCATTTGTAATTATGTTTTACTATTAAGATCCATTAACGTCTGGATTATATTTAAACTTAAACATTACAATCTGCTAGCATTCAACGGTTATTACATTCATAGGTTATTTTTATGATAGAAACTCAATAATTATGGTCGTTCTTAATATTTATTTATATAAAAATTTCATATGAACACTTACATTTTATATTTTTTGTATGAAATACAGTGTACTTCATGTACATTCACAATTTCATAATTTTAATATTTGATTACTCACAGATAACGAATTAAAGATGCATATTTTATAAATTTACCAAAATTTGAATTTCCATTTCTCTTTATGATTTTTTCTCAACAAAACTTCGAAGTAAAAATGTATCAAAAGCCATACTATGGCTGCTAGTTAAAAAAGAATACGGTAGTCAAAGATATCTGGTCTGACCAAGCCAATATTCACTTTCAAGACTTTTAGAAGAACTCCTAAATACCATCTCTCAGCAAACATTCGCTTACAAGATTTTTAGAAGTACCCCCATAAATATTATCTTCCTCTCCTCGGACTTTTTTTTTTTTCCGCATAGATTCACCACGAATAACAATATAAATCTATCCAAAGTCTTCTTCTTTCAGTAAGCGGAGAACATCGAAGAGTGAGAAAGAATAAAAATTGCATATAAAGAAGTCCTTTGCCTAAAAGAAACAACGTACTGCGTGTCACCTTTCGACAGAAAAGACACGTCGTGTTTTAAGAAGAAGCAAAAGGTGCAAAAAACTAAAACCCAGCAGAAAATCGGCAACATTTAAATAAAGGAAAAAGCTTTCGAAAAGAAAAACGAAATGGCTAATTATAAGTGCTTTGGTTTAGCAACTCGACTGAATGTTAACTAGCTGGAATTTATTGTGCTCAGCGAATTTAAGATAATGTGAACTTTAGAAAGTTTGACAAAAATATTACGATAAAAATTAAACAAAAAGAGATTTTTTTAATTAATTCATGCGTTTATTCTGAGAAAATATTAAGTAATTTTTAAATGAACCAATAAAATTTTTACAAAGTGCAAAGTAAAATAAAGAATATTTGACTGTCTTGGCCTGCCTTGGGGCTGTTTTTGACAATGAAGAAGAATTCTATTATTAGTATACTTTGCTTAATTTATTTGAAAGATTTTTATTATTAGAATACTTGCCTAATTTATTTGATAGAATCTTTATTATAATAATACTTGATTAATTTATTTGATAGAATCCTATCATTAGAATTATTGCTTCTATTATTATTATAATTGCTGTTATGTTTAGCATATTTTGTCATGTTTATTACACTTGCTTATTTTCAACAGTTATCATTTTCAAACGATACACGAACGCCAATTTATGAATAAGTTTAATAAATTTATCTTAGAATAATTACTTTTTAACATTCTTTTTTAGATATTTTTTCCCCTGCCTTTAATAAATCTGCATTTGTGGCTTTGTTTGCAAAAAATTAACATGTTGAATTTACTTAACTTAAGATAATGCTTTTAGTTTCTTGAAAAAAAAAAAAGGTCTCTAATGTAAATGATACTTAATAGCACTTCTTCTTCATTGCCTCGACAGCCCCATGGTGAACCAAAAGCTTCTGAGTATGGCCAGATTTCGAGGCAAGAAATGTTTTCTTTTTACAGGGTTGTCAGTCCTACTTTCAGCAGTCATATAGACCGGGACCTACCGTTTAAAGCGGATTCCAAACCACTACAACCATCAATGGTAGCTGGGACTCTAAACCTATGGCACCGTGAACTAGAGTGCTAGTCACAGAGACACAAACCCTTAAATGCCATTAAGTTAGCTGAAAAAATTTAAAATGAAATCACAAAAAAAAAAATTTTAAAAATGAGAGAAATTAAAATCTAACTTCCATTATTAAAATACTTACTTCATCTTTAATAATTTTATTGATTAAGGACTTATTTTTTTCAAAAGATTCTCGAATTCCATGTTGTGAATCATTTTCATTCTATTATATTACAATATATGTTTTTCATCATACTAACTATTAGAATCTTTTATGCATCACTTTTATGAATCTTCTATGAATCAATCAATCAAACATCAATCAATCTTCTATGAATCCATCTTTTATGAATTTTTATTGCTACAATTTAAAAATACATACTTCTATGTATAATTTAATTTCAATCATTAAACATATTTCCAATTTGAAAAAAATAGGCTAGATCTGGAGGTTTTGCTTACTATCCCAAAACTCTGCTAATATTGTTGAACATTTTAATGATATCCGGCGATCTTTGTAATTAAAGAATAATAAAACAAGTAAAAGTTATAAAACATATTTCCTTTATTAAAATAATAATTAAGGAAAAATTCCAATAAAATCAATTTCGAAAGAATTGATAAAGTTTTCGAGTTTAAAAACAAAGTAACGTTTTCTAATAGAGAGAAACTAATGCTTTTTTGCTGTTTATACACAACTAGTGTTTAACTATATACTAAACTACACTTTTCATGCATCTGACGCATAATTAAAGGATTATATCTGAAAATAACTATAAAAATTTTATGGATATAAAATTTATAATTTATGCTGATGACTACAATATTTTCAGAGCTTTGACAGTGTTAATTAATGCTAATGTGAACGATACTAATATGAAAACTTCTATGGTTTATTAACAGTGGTAGCAGATTTAATATTTGCTAATACGTAGTAATAGTTCTTTTCTTATTTTAATTCATGTCTATATTAGTAAGTAATTATTTTACTCAAATTAGAGTTACTTTTACAAGATTTACATGCATATATACATACATATCTTAAACATGCATTTTTTCTTACATTTTAAATACTAAATTGCAAAAAATATTTTATAATTTTAATAAAAAAAAATTTTTTTTTCATCACTATTCTTAGTCATTGATTTAATTTTAGTTTATTAAAAACGTGGGCCTGATGATCGAGTGACTAGTGCTCTGACGCTCAGGGCCACAGGTTTCCATTTTCAAGTCCCGGCCGTGTACGGATTATTGTAGTGGTTTGGAATCCACTTTAAAACGTAGGTCCAGGTCTAATATGACTGTATAAAGTTGGGCATAGGGCTGACAAACATCCCCTGCCTCGCGGCCTGGTGGCCAAGTGGTTACCTCTGGACTTCGGTACCACAGGCTTCGTGGATCGAATCCTGGCGGTGGTATGGATGTTTGTGAGTTCCGGAATCCACTTTTAAACTGTAGGTCCCGATCGGTTTAGCCCAAAGTGTGCATAAGATGACCGTAGAGCGACCAACCAAACCAAACCTGCCAGTTTCCCACCATGAGACTATTGCGCCAATGGAGAAGAAGAAGATTCTAATTATAACACCTTTGAGTGCGCCAGCGTTGTTCTAAATCGGTGCTTTAAGAGGAGGAATAATTGGAGGACATTATAGCATATCTGTAACCAGCAGGGATTAGATCATGAATTATGGGGCCCACATTCGGGATACGCACCAAAAATATTTTATGAAGAAATATTTCGAAACTTTTAAAATCTTCTATTTAAATAATCAGTGAATATTTTTTAAATTATATTTTAGTTTAAGTTATGTGCCAAACTCGATTGTTTACACCTCTACTTTATTTTTAAATTAAATTTAAAAAAGTATTTCTACTAACAAATATATAGCTTGCAAAGATTTAAGATTCTAGCAAAAAAATTATACAACGAATATAACTGAAGTATATATTAGTATATAATAACGAATATAATTGCAATATTTTGAATATATGAACTATTTTAAGATTCAATATTTATATTAGGATTTTATTTCAGTATTTAAATTTAGGATTTTATATCAATACAAATATTTTGGATTTTTTATTCAAATATATATTTCTTAAAAATGTTTATTTGAATATATTGAAATATTGATAATATTTGAAAATATTTTGAAAATATTATCAAAATGCAGGAAATATTGAAATATTTTGAATTACTACATACAAAATTCATACTGAAATATTGAATATGAAATATTGAAATATTAAAAATATATTGAAACATTATATATATATTGAAATATTATACATATTGAAATATTATATAGATTGAAATATTTAGAAAATATTTTAAACTTTTCGTTTTCATTTATTCAAAAAAAGAGTTGCATTCATTGAAAATAAAATTTTTTTTGGCAAATTACAAATTTTTGTACAATCTATTTATTTAGAGATGTAAGTTACTTGAATTAACTTCGTTACGCTAACAAGTTACCAACGTTACCAATATCAGGAGTTGGTAACAACTGTTCGCTGACCTATTCGATTTTTTGTTCGCCGACCTATTCGATTTTGCATGTAATGAATTATACTATTCAGCTGAGTCAACATGATTGGTGTAAGTGGTGCCACTTACACCGGCCCTGTTGACTTGTGGCGTGCAGAATTAGCTTCTTTATCAGGCCTCTCAAATGTGCCCGAAGCCCATTTCATCTAAATATAAACCCGTGCTACGATAAGCCACGCAAAGTTCTCACAAAGATGTGTATTCAATGACGACCCCTTTTGAAGCAGAGCAGCCCAAATTCTGTAATTTATTTCATGATATCACATACAGTATAGTCTCCAGCTAAATAATCTTACTGCGAAGGTAATTTACAATTGAGATACATCACCATTTGAGCTTTCAAATCGAATATACAGATTATGCATATATTATTGGATCTCTTTTAATAAAAAAGATATCTGCGTAAAATTAGTTAAAAAATGAAATCAATTTTTTATCATATTGTTATAAAGTTATAGTTTTTATCCTATTTTTTTAGAAGTATGTCGTTATAGTTTTTCGTATAAATTTGGTACAAAAGGATATACGGGTTAAACTTGTTATTGGATTCGTTTTAATATTATATGAAAAATTAGATCAAAATGAGGTAAATTCTTTTTAGTTTTTAAATTAATAATTTTACTGTTATTTGTCATGGCAGTTTTTCTAATAAATTTCCAGTAGCAATTTAGGCTTTGGCTGTAAAAAAAAGTGCAAAAAAGTGTTATGGTTAGATTGCAGAGTGTACTGTATGTTTAACTTCTGCCCTCATACGGTAGGAAACTATGTTTGAGTATAATGTACACCCAATCATCAATCCTGCATTACTCGGTGCTCGTGATAACTTGCGCAGCCAAAGCGCAGGAAGCGTTTGCCCGTCTTCTTCGTGGCATCGCTGTAGTCACTACTTTCAGAAACGAGGCGATTCGATAGAGATTGTGAATATATCTATAAAGCGCGCCTGGCATCGATAGTCGGTTTTTCCTGGTGGGAGTTTTTCTCGAACGACAAGCAATTGCGGACAAGTTACTCCCATAAATTCCTACCTGAAGCACTATCCTCTTCCGTGGGCTGTTAGGTAATATATGTATACATTAAGCCTACCGATGTTTAAAAAAAAACATAAGTCCCATAGATTGTGAGCTGTAATTAGCTTTGTTATTTTCGAAAGTCATATGTCATTCGCTACCAGAATGCAAAGTCGGAATGTTTGTTTACAAAAGTCCAATATAATTCATCATCAGAAAGATAGAGATATATCAGATTCCGCATTGCACAGGGGGCTCTAAGAAATTCTTGCTATGCTAATTCACACGACTTTTTTTCTACAACTTTTTTTTTAATTAACTTTCCATCCGGGGTTAAGTACATGTGGATCGAGCACTCTCCTTTCCTTCTACTCCATTCCCACGGAAAACACTCCCTTCAACTCACAAATTTAATGGGCCCATTTTCAAACAAGGTCCTCTAGGCTAACCAAAGAAGCATTGCTTTCTTCCTCTCACTTGGGAAACCTCCCAGGCTATCCAAACTAGATGAACCGAGGGCTTTCGATTAGGGACGCAGTGCATTAAGCCAGCACTGGCCCCAGGAAGCGTATAGCGCAGAATTTCACTGGTGGCAATTAGCTACAATCAATACCTTTGTAGTGATCTTAACAGAATGGCGTACGACTACCGTTTCTAAGAGATTTTTCAACTATACAACATGCAAATGTGAGGTACTCTTTATAAATTTTTAAGAAAAAATAGTATTTTTCAATGCTACCAACTCTATATTTTAGCACTATTGAACCACAGAAATGACATTTGTTATTCTTTTACAAAGTGGCCAAGAAGCCCAGTAGGTTCATGGAGTTTATTTAGAAGCATTTATAATAGGGCAAGAATAAACGTCTAGTAATTTTCATTTCCAACAGTTTCTTTATCTTCTATAATAAAGTATGCATTTTATTGTGGCTTTAAACTTGAAAGAAAAAGAAATTTATGAAGGATATCAGGTTTTTAAAAATTAAATATTACACTAAATATTTTAATACATCCATATTAATTGCCTTAATCATTTAGAGATGATTTAAAATATTTGTTATAGTTCACGCGAAATTAATATTTGATCCTAAATGATTAACTAGTTACGTATTGCTGCTATCGTATTGT
>BPLR01002253.1:0-46474 GCA_021605095.1 Caerostris extrusa
TTACTTATGACAAATGCATACCAAGGAAATAAATACATGTATTTTCAATCTATATTAACTCTGTTATCTAAAAATCCAACACCTATTTTAATATATATTAAATGATTAAATTACACATTTAATTTTTTTTAAATTTTAATGTTTTTAAAGATTTTTTTAAGTAAAAATAATTATTTGCAAAAAAAAAAAAAAAAAAAAAAACGAAAGAAATGCACCGTAAATTTTTACAGATAATATGCTAATTTTTCCAATGATTTGGTGTTTTAAATTTTTTTTTAATATCACTATTTATTACAAATCAATAATTTAGAAATTTTAAACTTTCTTTGAACTTATACTGATTTTCCAGATTTATTTAGGATTTCAATGTTTTTAAAAAATTATGTTGAAATTTGCCCTGATTAATTACAGGAAATATTTACTCTAACTATTTTCCCGGTCAGATTTTAATCTAGCATCTTGTACCTCATTATTTGACTTTATGCCAAGTAACTCCATAAATAACATTGAACCAAAAATTAAGGAACATCCTATATGCTCCTCTCTGGAACTATAGTTTAATTTTCTTGAATATATCTCTTCAAAATTTTTCAGTTTATAACTATATTGCTGTTTTATTATTGCGCGAAGCAAAATAATAATAATAATAATAATAATTGGAAAATTTAAAAAAACGGTGTTTTTAATATTGTATTAAACTTGCGCTTATAAAGCAGTACAAAGAAAACAAACAAAAATTATCCATAAAAAGAAAAGAAAAATCTGATTTATAGTATTCAAAATTGATCTTATTTGAAAACAAAATGTAAAATCTTTCTCATTGAAATGAATATGAAAATTCTTTTGCTTTGATTTAATCTGTGTTCGAATAATGCTTTCTTAAACATGCTAAAAGTATATATATATATATATATATATATATATATATATATATATATATATATATATATTAAAAAATATGTATGGTATATATATATATTAAAAACTAGATAACTTTAAGACGAATCACAAAAAGAAAATGTATTCTCAGAGTTTAGTCTGTATTAATTGATAAAAATTAAAGCCATTCTAATATATTTTTAAATCACACATACATTAATTTAACCCCTGTATGTTTTAATAAAATGATTAATGAAAAAAAAAAAGACTAGATACGAATGAATCCAAAGTACCGTGCAGTGTTATGCAATGATTTAAATAAAAATAATTTAAAATTAATTAGAACAAATATATTTCAAATCAATAACACAACTCAAACAAAACGGATAAAAAGAAAATGAGTATTGTATTACAAATTATAATTTTTAATCAATAATAATTAAAAATTCGACAATAACAAAAGTTGCAAGCAATATAAGAAAAAAAAAAATAGTTCTGTTACAGCAGAACAACAATTTGAACAGCTGAACGTAAACTGACTGATAGTCACAACTAGTATCAACTAGCCTAGTATCAACTTCCTCTAAATATGTAATAAGAGTAATGTAAAAATATTTAACATCTAATAAACATTAACCAAAAAGTAATACAGTAATAAGTTTTAAAATATAAACATTTACCCCTATTCTACAAGGATTAAGAATAAACATGTAAGTAACACTATTCATAAAGATTATGTATACATGTTCATGTAAGTAACACTATTTTTAAATTCATAAAGATGTGTGATCAAAATTTTAAAAGTTCAACTAAAACTTTATAGAATAATGAAATCAGGCACTAAAATTGAACAACATTTATAAATAAATTTATTATGTCCATTGAGAAAACAAGAAAATATAAAGTTTTAAACCACTTTCTCTAATACTAGATTTAAAATGATTATGTAACATGATTTCTATAATTCATTTCTATACGTTGCAAAATGTTCACATTATAATTGTTCTCTCTTTTTTTTTTCCTCCTTTTGCAGCGCCTAATGACGTTGAAGACAACCGTGAAGAAAAAGAAAAAAAGAAAAAAATAACTGAGCCTTTCTGCAACCACCTGTTAACAGAACCCCTTTTACGTCGGGCACTGCAAAACATCCACCAGTCACCGTTGTTATGATTTCCTCTCAATATTTTTCGTTTTCGTTGTTATATTCCTTCCACACATCCTCACCCCTCTGCGTCAGAAATGTGACGCATATAACAAGTTCAAATGTTTGTAGCTGTATATTCGCTGATTGAAAAAAAATGTGTCTGCTTATATATCGAGATGGACCATTCCTAACGTATCTCTATCTATCTATATATATATATATATATATATAGTTTTTGCGCACTGCACCGAGATCAAAACTGTCGAATTGAATTAAAATTTTTTGGTTTTGTTTCTTACCTGGAGTTTCCGTGCTCGAATTATAAGCAATAAATATTTAAGGGAATAGGTTTACCAAACTTTCAAGCTTCGGAAACTCTGAGAGGACAAAGACAAGAACTCGGTGCAACAACAACAACAAAAAAAGAAAAAAACTGAGAAATTATACCCTCAAGATGCAAGGTTTGTTTTGTTTTAAAGTAATTAACAATGATGTCAAGAACATCAGAGATTCGATTAGAATTGCGGATTGGTTGTCAGGATTATCAAACTCCCACCTGCGAATATGGAGATTGGTAATCCTCCATTGGAATAACAAACGACATAAAATATTAAAAAAAAAAAAATGAATCGTGTTAAATGGTGATATTATAATCTGTTTATGTTATAAAGTGTTGATTGTATATTGTATCCTTATAATCACATGAATAGACTTCGTCAAATAACCTTTTTTGAATATCTGTGTATTATGCGTGGAGTGGTGATAAATAATTCTTTTATGTACACTTAAAGCAATACAGACAAATATTAAGCTTTACGCTTGCTGTAAATTTCCTGCAGTGCAAACACGACAGTCGATTTCCTGCTCGTACTATTTGTTCTTTTCTTTAAAAAAAAAAAAAAAAAAAAGAATTTTCTCTAAAAAATGAAGGAATTGGCATTTAGTGGTACCTTTTTCGCCAAGATGGCTACTTTTTATGCTTATCAAATTTCAACATCAAACTAAAAATAAATTGCTGCTAATATTGCATGCACCTCGCGAGGAAGAAAACTCGTAATAATTAAATGCGAAATAAATTAAACTTTCCATATTTGGCCAAATTCATACAAAATTAAAAGTTATCAAAACCAAAAGAGTGGAAGATAGGCGAAAACTCGCCAAATGTAGGGGCCACTGTCAAATGCCATTCGATCAAAATATGTACTTTAACCAAGCAGGAAAATCGTTTTCAGCTCTTGTTCGCTCTGTGAGAATAAAATGTTTTACAATGTTAGCTTAATGTAAGATGTTCAATGCATTAAGATCTTAGTGCTTTAATTTTGCTATATTTTAATTATATTTTCAAATACATAAGTTTTTGTAAATTGCTCTTGTAATAATCACGTACGATATCTTGTTAACATGCACTATATACCGCGAGTGCGTTTGTGTTGTATTTCACGTGAGCCAACTTCTTCTCTTGTGTATATTTATTCTCTTTCTGTGAAGATTGGTACCCCACACGAAGCTGGTTGAGCAGTCATAAGACATATTTTGGGATCTATTCCCTAGTTCCTAATAATAAGGCACTTCCCTATTATGACTGCTCGAAATTTTTTTATTATTTCTGAAAAAATACCCGTTTACTTATGTTTAGTACTTTGAATTGCAAAACACACCTCGAATTCATTAATACAACACAATTCTATCAGTATAATATATGACACCATTTTCTAACAGCATCTTTTAATTATCAATTTTCCTTATAAAATTTAAATAACAAAAAATAAATAAATAAATATATGAATTCTTACACATAGTATTTTTTTAAGAACTCCTTTTAAAAATCTGAAAATTTATAACGAATAACAATAGAACAATTTTTTGTTAATATCCTATTTTTGTTCACACTGGACTTAATAGGACTTCTCTTTTTCATGAAAATTTTTATATTTTCTTAATCTATTCCATTATATTTATTTACTGTAGAAAAAAATTATTTACGCTAATAAAATACATAATTCAATATTTAAAATAAAATAATAAATGCGCATTATTTAAAATTGCTTTTAATATTAAAAGAAAATATCACAATGTTTTCATAATAAGAAAATTACATACCTAACATCCAAAATTAAATGGCTTGCTTCATCTGCGTAGAAAAATCTGGAAAAATTCGCTTCTTATTTCCTTGCTCTTTATGAAAATATATGTTTTATTCTTCATTTAATGTTCGAAAAACAGAATAACGCATAAATTAAACAAATAAATAATTTTTGTATGAATTTTTGTTCAACCAATTCGAATTTCTTTTTAATCTGAAATGTAGTTTAAATTCTAAGAATGTATCGTTTGCAGTAATTTTTGTGTTTCCAACGAAATTTTTAATTATTTTGTTGACTAAAATGAACAACAGGAAGCTAAAATTTATATTTAAAAATAATCTATGTTTATAAGAGCTTTATAAAAACTAAAAATTATTGATATCGCTTTTTTTTTTTCATTAATGGTAAAACTTGCTGAACAATAATAAAATTTCCAAAGATAAAATTTTGGTTAATTTTTATTGTTATATGACATCTAGTGTTAGATTTAAGAATTAAAAATAAGAGCAACTAAGGACCAGCGATGAAGTAAGTTATTGATTGTATTATCTCTTATGATCACATTGGAAAAATATTTCGGTATAAAAAAATATTTACACTAAATAAAATTTTCATTGGGTATTTTTTCGTTAAAAGAAGACATTTATTCAATATTTTATTATTTTATTGAATTTTTAATTAAAATACGTATTAAAAATAAAAATTTTTTTTTTTATTTTTTTTTGTTTTTTTTTTTTTTTTTTTTTAAACACTAATACCAAAAATTATCTTTTATTTATTATTTTACAGCAAAGAAGCTCTGAAACTAGTGTTTTTACAATTCCAAAGTACTTCACAAAATGAATACCAAATTATTTTTAAATTTTGGAGTTTTGCTCCATTTTGTCTCATTCCATAACTAAGTTTTGATTATCCATCACTATATTTCAACAACTGCACTTGAAGTTTTAAAAAAATCTTTGTCCACTTTGGGACATGACGTACAAAGACCTGAGAAAGTATTTCTTAAGTGAAATCAACTATACAGACTCGTATTCATAATATAGAAGCACTGATCTGAAATACATTTAAATATCTGAAAATATATTTATGTCATCAAGTAATTGGGGTTATTTTTAATTAGAGCCGTTCCTGAGGTTTCGTCTGCCTACTTTTATCCCCTCAATATATTCGATTTAAAAAAAAAGTCAATTAGTTTTTCTCTTTTATTATTCAAGATCAAGAGTTAAACTATTATACTATTCACAGAATTTATTTTTCACAAAGAATTCCTAAAAAAAATAGTAGATTAATTAAAGAACAAAAAATTAAAAATATTTATATAATTATAAATGTACCAGAATATATTTCATCACAAAAATAAGGTTAAAAATTTAACTTAATTTGTGTTACAATACAATAAAATTCAATTAAATTATCTAAGTTTTGAATTTCTTAAAATTATTTCATGAAAAAGTTCTATTGCTATCTTTTAGATTTTTTTTTTTTTTACTTGAAAAATTATTTTGCTTTGCAATAGCGTGAATTGATGATCGTGATCGCCTTGAATTCGAGTGGCATTTCCAAAATAAATCCTTTGGTTGTGAAAAAGGTATAGCAGATATTATCTCAGGAACGACTCTACTCAACTCAGCAACTCGAAATTCCAAAATAAAAAATTTAAAAAAAATGGAATAGAGCACTAATTTTCCTTGAACCTTTTCAGCTCTGCTCACTGAAAAAGCTTTCGCCATTGCATTTGATGTGTGGGAAGTAATCCAACTCTCACTAGTACCTGTACAAGAGGGAAGAATCGAGCGTATTAATAAATGTCCCTTGTATAACTTGAAGAAGTGAAAGCACACTTGTTGCACTTACTTTCTCAGTAGATGTAGAACGGCAACCAAATGTATGTTCATTCCGCAAAGCAATAGCGAACACTGGTCTGCGGACGGTGTTCAATTACATAATTGTACTATTTTCAAGTGTACTGTGTCTGTGTGGAGCGTGCGCGCATGCGCACGTGAATTCATATTACTTGCTTCCTAGTGTGCCTCAGAATGGAATATTCCACGAAGAAATCGAGAAGTACCTGAAAGGAAGGGGTTCGAGGGTATCTGGCGGCTCGAGTGGCATTGGAACGCCCTGCGAACGCAACAATGAATAAATCTTTGATAAATATAATTTTTAAATCAGCAGGAATGTCTTCAGTGCTGAAATCGGCTTTTACTATACAGGAAGCAGCCACTCAATATCAATGCAAATTAAGATAATTTTCTACGCTAATTTCTTATTGGATATTGAAGGAAAAGATGTTTTTTTTTTTTTTTTAATTTACATAATTTTCTTCTATTAGTAATAATTTTACTGAAAAGAGTCGTGTGTCAGTTATTGTGAATTTTGAATGCTAAATATTGTTCTTAAACGTTAAGGCCCTCTCTGAGATCAATTGTAAAATATGAGGATGATGATCAATTTGTTATTTCCATTTTTGCTTATCTGTATACTTTCCTTTTTTTTTTTTTTTTTTTTTTTTTTTTTTTTTATATTGTGGAAAATTGAAAAATTCAACATGAAAAAGGATAATCTGACAGAAGGAAAAAATACTAACAAAATAATTTTTGTTGAATGAACTATTTTAAATAATGTGAGCATTACAAATTATTAACATTCTGATCTACTATCCTTTAAGAATTACAGCACTTTATCAAACCTTCGTAACGGAAGCTTTAAATCAAGTTCTTTTCACAATGGCAGTTCAATTATTATGTATTGCAAAATTCTTTACGGTACTACTTCAAAATGGCTCTTTTTCTAAAGTAAATTTTTGAACAAAATTATTATGATTAATACCTTGCCTTAAAGTATTTGAATTACTTTAATTTCAAAAATTAAATTGATATTTCTCTAAAAGCATATGTTTGCATGAAAAGGCTTTCAAAAATCCAACTAAGACAATGAGCGGCATTTTTTTTTTTTTTTTTTTTTTTTTTTTTTTTCCTAAATTCAAATTTGGTGGATAGGTGATTCGATTTTTCACTCAAAATAAATGAAAGCAATAAAATCGAAATCATGTCAGTTTGCCTTCTGGCAACATATATATTTTTACCATACATGGGGATGTAGGTGCATATTAGAGATATTAGAGATTGGAGGACAATCAGTAGATTTGTCGATTTTAGAGATGCTACAGCTTTAGAGAATGATATATTAGAGAATTGAAATTGCTGCTTGATAATTAGTTTAAGAATCATACTATCTGAATGGTTAAAGTATTTTTATGCAAGTGAGCGTGCATCTTTTGACTCCGTAAAATAAAAATTTTTACGGTGTATAACTGTACAAAGAAACTTAGAAATTCTAGATCAACTGTCTTCCTTCTTGAAACTTTTAAGTGACAATTTAACATTCAATCATTTGGAAAAAAAACAGAACATATTAACTGAACTTTGAATTTATACATTGTATATTTTATAAATTTCTTCTATTGTTTATCACTGCAGAAAAACTCAGTTCAAAGAATCGTATTTTGCAAAAATATAATATGAAAATGTAGATGTTCACTAAATTAAATTAATTTTTGAAAACAAGTTTAATTATCTCAAAATTTTTTGGAGAACTTTTTTCAGTTTTTTTTTTTTTTTATACATAACTATATAAAATAAGTATGCATTTAAATAAATTTTATTTAATTAAAGAAAAAGAAAGAAATTTTCAAAAGTTGATCGTATTTTTTTTTTTTAATTCTAAATTATAAGTATTCCACTTCAGAAAATTCCAAGTTTTTTCAACTGTTTAAAATAAATGTTGTAAAAACTACATAAAAACATAGAAACAAACAAAAAAAAATGTTAAGAAAAAAAGAGGAAATGTTCAAAATTTACTTCTTAAAATTCACATTAAACTGTTATTGTTGAAAAACATAAAATTACTTTATTTATTAATCCAGAATTTTGTTCATTTTACGATGAAAAGAGCATTTTTATTTTATTTTAATGTACTTGCCAATAACTGGAAAATGTTTGCAAAACTACTTAAATTTTTAATCACCGAAGAGTCGAAATCTATCCTATCCACTTTATTGATCAGCAACTCACACGTCACAGCTTCCACCACCAATCAGCACTGAAGATTAGTTCGTTTCTGTGTCACTCGAGTCACATGACACCGCCCTAACTTTGAGGCAATAGCTCGAATGCTGGCAGCCAAAAAGCAATATCTTGATGTTTCCACGTGTTTAAACAGAGGCCTTTTTTCGTATTCACAAAAGTAAATTTAAAAAGAAAAAAAAAGACAAAAGGTGCACAAGTAGGTTTAGTAGACAGATGTGTACTAGAAAATTTAATTTTTATTTTATTTTATAATTTTTGATTAAAAATTACGAGGATGAAAGTATTTATTGTATATTTGTGGTAAATAAAAAAAATGAAAGCAACGAAAGAGCATTACCTCGTAAATGGAAAATTTTTAATTCAGGTTTTTATTTGAATTTTAAAAAAATTGAAATGGTTTTACTTGCATATAATTTGTTATTCATATGTATAAAATTATGTATTCTTGTTTATACTGTGCATGAATGCTATTTTACTCTTTCTATCACAATATTTGCAAAACAAGAAATTTTATTTTCACAAATTTATTTGCATAGCTGCCAACTCAATGGATTTAATTTTAATATTGTTTCACAAATTCCTTGCTTTCAAACATTAAAGACCCAGTGATCTTACAATTATTAAATTCACATGATAACTTGAAGCAAATACTATTTTAAAAAAAACATAATTTTCTTAAATCTAGTCTTCTAAGTTTTCAATACTTATAATTTTTTTTCTTTTGTATTATTTATGTGAGACGAACGTCTAAAGGAAGAAACCTCTACTTTCTCCCTATTTGAGTTCGTTGTGTTTTTAATTTCTGAAAATTTCATTCAATTGCTCACCATTTTTCGAAGCTCAGTGCATTCTTCCTTTGATGTTGGCAATTATGTAGTCACTTTTAATGAAACGTATCCAGACAATTGTACAAATTAAGTAATGCCATTTTCGTTATTGAAATCTTAATTGTATGAATTCAACGCCCAAAAACTTAATCAGATCGAAGAAGTGGAATCGCTGAAGAACTACATTGGAGAAGAAAATTTCTTTAATAAATTGTGATGTTCAAGGCAAAATATTTCTTATTAGACCTTTTTCTTAAAAAGAATGTAAAAATGATTCTTTTTGGTCCTTTCTAGCTGAATATGGTATAGAGCAGCATGATGGTGTATGTAGATTAAAAGTTATGCATGACGGAATTAATATGTGTCGTTTTGAAATTTTTGTATTTCAATTAACAGCATGGTGTCACTCCAGAAAAGGAATACCATTTTGCTCATTTTAAAAAAAAACATGCTACCAGATACACTTTATGTTATTAAAAATTAAGGTGTGCTAAAAAGTATAAAAAGTAAAGAATTTTAAATATATAAACTTTATAATGTCCTCGATTAAATTATTATAATTATTATTATTGTTGTTATTATTTTATTTAAGATACCTGCATATTTTGACTAGAATTTAAATTGATTTACTATCGAATTTCAAAACAAAGCAAAATGTTAAGTTTAAATCGCTCATTGTATTTTATTTTGAAAAAAAAAAAAATCAAAACAGTACATTTGGCTAAAAATAATATTCGCTGATTAATAAGCAATTGGCAAAAAACACAGTAGAAAGTGAATGGCTCCTTCTTAATCATTTCATTTCAAATAAAATGCTTCACAGTAGGAAAAAAATAAAATTAAGACTTCGGAAATTATAAAGGCAGTAACATGTTCCAATCAATCAGAAAATAATTTATAGGAAATATTTCAGAATTTTAAATTTATTACAAACCGGAAGGAATGATTTAGATATTAAGGAAAGTACCAGCTATGATTAGATTAGAATTAGAATTCAAAAAATCAAAGAAATAAATATACAAATCATAAAAGTATCTCGCCTTAGTCAATTTTTTTTCATATCTTGATGCTACGAAATCAATTGTATAAATAAACACGTTATCAAATAAATTAATTTTAGAAAATTTTGAAAAAGAAATTAAATAAATAAAAATAAAACAATAAATAGATGAAGACTATCCGTTATTTTTTGGCCACTGAAATTGGCAACAATTTTTCAAATGGATCTCTCCAGCTAACCAAAAAACCTGCAGATTTTTGTTATGTTTATTTTATTAATTATTAATTCATCATTATTTTTAAATGGTTGATTCCTTACAATTATTTTATTTATAATCAATAGTAATTTATTGTTAATGAGGTTGCTTTAGAAAATCTTCATTATCGTCAAGTCAATTTGGCCCTTATTATGACAATGGCTTCCTTTTCTGAGTTAAACCTACGAACATCTGTTTATGTTCAACAATGCTTAATGCTGTTTTTTTTATTAAGTAGATTTTATGAATTAGCAATTGATATATACATATATGTAATACTTACTGTGATGTGTTGAAAATATTTGCAATAACAAGAAATATAAAAAGAATGATATGTTAATTTATTATTAAATATGTTGCTTTTGTGTGCTGTAAATAGATTGCTTTGAATATTTGTAAATTAAAGAAAGTTTTCGCTATCAATTAAATCATGGAAGATGCGCCTGGATGGTTGTTGCCTAAGCAAAAAAATTACTTCATGAAACGACAACAATCACATCAATTCACTACTCACACATTCAGTTTACATTGATTTTTTTTTCCATTCCTTCTATTAGCTCACACTCTCCCCATATACATCTTGTTCAAATTTTCAATCGTTAATAAAACACTTTTATTCATCCACTCAAGTTCAAATGCATTTTTTGGAACTTGTAGTGGATGACACTGGATGTTAATACAGTTTTTTCAAATATTAATTCAGTAATTAAATTTAATTAATTAATTTTAGGTTGTTTTTTTAGATTTAAGTTGCATATATCTACCAATAGATGGCACCAGATTATTCATAAAGGACTTTCTGCAATAGAGTGAAAAAAGTAGGAATTGACTAAAAAAAGTTTTTATATTACTTGTTTATTATTAATACAACTTAACGGTATTTATAACACATTGAGATTTTTTTTTAAATAAATTTTAGACTGCTATAGAGAAGCAAGTCCTCAAAAGTTGTTTTTCATGAATTTGATGCAAAAAAAAAAAAAAACATTAATAGTAATGAATAAACCAGGGGGATATCAACCCAAATGATCTTGCGGGCCGCTTTGGAAAATGCATCGTAATTCCGCGGGTCACATATAAAATTTTATATCCCCGTATTAGATTTAGATCCTCTATAGACATTTTTTGGAGTAAAAAATTGAAACATAATGAGTTATAATTTTGTGTTTACTATTATTCTTGCATGTAAACATAGATAATATAATAATAAGGATATTAAACGCACATTCTAAAGAAATATATAACACTAAAAGTGAAATATAAAAATATATATAAATATAAACGAAATAAAAAAATGAAATCATTAAAAAATATGTATTTTAGCAGTGCGATATTTGTTTCTCCACTCTTTCACTTAACTTTCGCAAATCGATCTCTTCACAAAATATAATTGAATTATTCAGCGAATTCATAACTGTAAATTCATAAATAAAACAGGCCATAGCTGTCCTATACCAGCAAGAATATTATTTTTAAAATTAAAGTTAATTTTTTTCATCATTTCGACAGTTCATTTTTGAATATAGGGAAGCACATATAATTTATATTTTTAATGTATTGGTTTTCACCATTTTCCGCAGTTATAAAATAAATATATTTTGTAAAAGTATGATAAATCTCACGACCCGGAAAAAAAAAATTCAAGGCAGGCCGCGGGTTGGTCACCCCTGAAATAAATTTTCTATGTATCTAAAAACTTATTCCGATTTAAACAAAATAATTTTTAGATTTTTTGCAGTCATACTATGAATTAATATCAGTTTTTTTACGTGCATAAGATATTGAAAAAAAATTTAACACAAAGATTACAAGACATTTTTTTTTATTTCAATAATTTTTTAAGCAAAATATATGTACATAATTTTCATTCTATTCAAAATCACTTATTTGTTTTTACAACTACCATTCTAAATAATTTAATACAAATATAAAATATTGTAAGAAATTTTTTTTTCTTTACTTTTTCTGTAAAGAATTTCTGAAAATATTATAAGCTCTAAAACATGAGAATTTCAACCAATTCATGAAACTTTTAAATCTGCTACAGGCTTCCAGATAAAATTCACACCCAATTAAGTTAATATTTAACAAAGTTATAGCCATTATACATATATTTTATTGTGCCCATCATATTTCAAACAACACCTCTAGAAATGAGCAATTTTTTTAGATTCTTCTAGTTTTGAAATAGATAATTACCTAAAATTTGCCATCATTTAAATAGACAGGATCGAACATTAAGTTACTTAAATTGTTATATCTTATTGATACATGTGGACTAAATAATTATCATTGAAGAACAACATGGAAAGCAAGATGTGTTGTCCTTCCATGAATCCATTTATGAGGCTTTTACAGAGATGTAGTAATATTATAATAAAATATTACGATGAGTATTCACTAAACTTGCTTGGGCGAATCATATGTGACTATGTCGACTTTCAATAAACTATGTCAAGTATTTAGCTTGCAAGGGTTGGCAGCACCACAGAAAAGAAGATGGCGCCACACTAAAATCTATTCGAACGATGCAATGGCAGCTGTAGATGATAGTGCTTGTAGAGCTGTTTCGTATCAATCTCTGTGTATCCTGTTTATTTTATCACAATGGTCTGCCAAATTCTTCTTTCAATTTTTTTTTTTTTTTTTTTTTTTTTATAAATAGTTATTTATTTTGTACAGAGAACTGTAAAAACACGAAGAGTGAAATCAACAAAAAAAAAAAGGTGGGGGAGGGGAGAGAAAAGTGTGTATTTATCAATTTCGAAGATTATTCATCTCAGTGTCATACTGGTGACAGAGTCTTTTTTTTTCTTCCAAATGCATACAAATGAATAAATGAAAAATAACACCTTTCTATGTAGTTTTTATATAACACTAAGAATTAGATAGATTTTTTTTTTTTTTTATCATTTTATTTGTTTTTGTATCAAATTATTCCCATCAAAAAAATTTAATCTTTAATCATAATGGGGCACTCAAATAAATCTATTGTAACAGTCCAATGCAGAGTGAGTTAATGGTATATAAATCATGGCAATTAATGCGCGGTTAACACATATAGGCCCTACTGGGGCCAAGGAGCACCGAAATCCAAGGACTGACTGACTGGTTAACACAAAGCATCACCAATTGTTGTCTCTATTAGGTATTCTGATAATAGATAGCGAATGCGTATATTATTACATATTGCCTATACAACCAAAAGCCATAACATTACAGAATTCCTGTGACTATGAAATAAGATAACTTCCAAATTTAGCTCTACTGCCACAAAAAAAAAAATTATTATGAACAATTTAGGAATTTTATTCTTCATTAAAAATTATGATATTTCTTTTTAACTTTATAACAAACATCATAAATACATTTAAAATAAAAGAAATAATTGGAAAAAAACATTTCAAAGGTTTTGTTTCTTTAAACTAGCAAATCATTCGTATTTAAATTACTCTGTATTCATATCTTATATGTATTAGTACATAATATTTTAGGATCAATTGGAACTCATCTAATCAATTATATATTCCACTTCCTATTCGATTGCTTTTGAGTGAAGTAAATATTGGGTGTTTAAGTATATGTATCTCTTTAAATGACTAAAGCAAATATGACGTTTAAATGAGTGAAGTAAACCTTGGGTGTTTAAGTACACGTATCTCTTTTAAACGATTGAAGCAAATATAACGATTAAATGAGTGAAATAAGTCTTTTATTGGAGTATTGTTAGCGAAAGTGACGAACACTATTTTTCTTAAATGCATTACCATGTTGACTTCAGTAAACACTCTTACTTTCATGAAATGTATGAAAGTGGGCATTTAAAAAACTCACAAATTCACAATTTTAAAGAGATACGAAACACTAAAATACTAATAAAAATATATACAAAATAATGGTGAAAAAATCAGTACGTATCGATATGCAATAGTAATGAAAAAATTAACAGTGCAAATACAGCGAA
The DNA here is from genome assembly GCA_021605095.1 of Caerostris extrusa. Lineage (NCBI taxonomy): Eukaryota > Metazoa > Arthropoda > Arachnida > Araneae > Araneidae > Caerostris > Caerostris extrusa. Next base: position 14,246 of record BPLR01002253.1, read on the forward strand.
AATGTAGTAAAATAATATTATTTGATAAGATTTTTTACAACAAAATTACTACATCAATTAGTTTTAATCACTGAAATAAAAAGCACTTTATAAAATAAAAATATAAATACACTTCTTTATTTTTGTAATAAAAACTTCATCATTTTTATTATTATTATTTTCGCTTAAAAATACATCTAATTACATAAAAATGCCAACGTTTATTATTTTATGTTGTGTTGAATTCATAACATTATTGAGTGGCAAGCAATCTATGAAATGAGTAGTACTGGTGTTATATTTAAAAACTTCCGTGGCGTACAACTGGATAGCCCCTCTTCCAGAGCCGGATTTAGATGAAAAGAAGCCCTAGGTAATTTCACTTAGGAAGCCCTTTCACCTCCCATTTTTAAGTTAAAATATGTTAAATGAAACATGTTGTGATTGGCACTAATCTTTATAAAAAATGTGGCACAAAAAAAAAAAGTCGAGAACACTTATTTGGACATTTATTCTCAGCACCCTATATAGTACTTGTAACAATAACTAATCAAACATAACACACAACATTTACAAAGAAACAAAAATTCAAATAATAAAAATCTTGGCCGACGAAAATAAAATATGCGATAAAAATTATTCTATTTTCTATCAAATAACTGAACGTATGAACTATAAAAATATCTCTATATATAGCAATATATCTATATATATAGCTATATATATATATAGCTATCTATATATATAGCAATCTAGTATATACAAACGGACAGACCCAATGAGCCGAACGCGTTGATCTTAACCAATACATTTTTATGTTTGTTTATTAGTCATATGAGTAGAATTTCTCCTTATTTTCGATTCAGTGTTTTAGTGTTCACTGTTTTGGAATTGTGTAATTTTAATTTTGCTAATAATTTGAATGCTGGCCCCTCTTGATCTTGAGGCCATAGGCTGAAGCCCTAGTTAGCCTATAGGAAAATTCGACCCTGCCCTTCCCCAAAGTCGAACAGGCCGAGGTTTCAAGGTCATCCATGAGGGACATAAGTAAGACACTAATGAATTACACTGTTTCATTTTTACAATCTTCTTTAATGCCCTACTTAATGTTAGATGCATTATTACTTCCAGAAAAGATGTTAGACTATTAGACCTGGAAGACATAAATAAAGGAATTCTGTGGGTTTTGAAGTATTTTTAATTAAACTAATTATGTACATTTGCATTCAAAGATAACAACTGCGAAAAGGAACTCCAGATTTCTCCTTAAAAGAATGCGTTAGAACACTCAGAAAAATAGAAGTTCTATAGACAGCTCAGTATCTAGCTAGTTTTGATTCTAGTATGTGCTAGAGTTCCCAGTTTGAAAATCTATTGCTTGTCCTGGTTATGGCGCTATCTAGACGCTATTTGTAATTAGGTTCGTTACAACTTTCATTTAGGATGATAGCGATCATTTTGTTATCAATCAGACAAATAGAATGATTCAGAAAACGATTACAAATATTTATTGTACTACACAACAGGAAGAAGAATAGCACACACAGAAAAAAACAACTTAAATAAGGCTTTGGAAGCATCAGACAGGGAAATTGTGCCACCCACCCACTACAATGCTACAATGCTAAAACACCCGTGCTAAACTTTATTATATAATTAGGAATATTATTCCAATAACAACAGTATACATCGCGTCACTGTTTTGCTGACTACCAATAACGTACATAGTTCACAGTAACGTACGTGCCCTTTGTCCTTCTTATAAAGAACAGAACTTTAATGCCGAGGCACGAAGTTGGTGACTTAACGAGTCAACTGTAATTAGTAATTATCACCGACTGTAAATATTTAATTTTTGGAAATAATTACCATTCACCGATGAATAATTATTATTAACGTTAAGCAAAAATTTTTAAAAAAAAAAAAAAAAAACTTAAATAAGGCTTTGGAAGCATCGGACAGAAAAGGTAATCACATGACACACACCCATAAACTTTATTATTCATAATTACGAATATTACAACAATAATGTTGCTGTTCTAATGCAGCTGACAATGCAGAGGCAGCTAATCTTTATGCCATAAGCAATGGCTGCACCGCTGTTACTCATTTAGCACTATCCAGGGGTACGTGTAGCTTGAAGATAGGCTACGGAAGCGAAACACTACCTCAGCAACGCTCTACGATCCTATTAGACTGGGACCTACGGTTTTAAGTGAATTCGAACCACCACAAACATCCAGGCAATACCACCGGACTCGAATCCGAAACCTATGGTACCGAGCGCCAGAGCGCTAACCATTCGGCCATCTGGCCCCTTTACTCCAATAATAATCGTATACATTGCGTCCCTGTTTTGCTGGCTACCAGTAACGTGCATAGTTCACCACTAGTAACGTGCCTTTTATGCTTTTTCTTAAAAAGAAGAGATTCATCTTTTATGCCGAGGTATGAAGTTGGTGGCTTAACGAGAGTCGACTGTAATTGGTAATTATTACCGACTGTAATTATTTAACTCTTAATAATCATTACCATTTGCCTATAAATAATTATTATTTAAGTTAAGCAAAAATTTAAAAAAAAAAAAAAAACTTAAAGTCACTTTACAAAATATTGTTACTTTTCTTTTCGCCATAGTATTTTAATGAGGATGTTTTAATGGCGAATGCAGATTCGGCGAAAACACAGGTGTATTCTCTACCTCCCCCCTCCTTTTCTTTCTTTACTGCATTTTTTGTGGGTGTTACAGATCTCACAATTGATCAATATTGTTTTCATACAGATTAAGAAAATATTTAAAGTCCTTTTATACGGAAAGCACAGAAATAAAGTCAGAAGCCTTCCTACACGTTAAGTTTGAAAGATAAAGTTTCACAAACAAAAATCAAAGATATACTCTTAGGAGGGTAGGACTCTTTAGGACGGCTGAATTTTTCAAGTTACTTAGTAAATAAAAAAAAAGAAAGAAAAATTTGATCAGCTTTCCTATCCAAGCAATTCTTCATAAATTTGACTCATTACGTTGCTAACAATAAATCATATATTATGTTGATTGAGATTTTTTAGATGTGCTAATGATCCCATCATAATTTTTATAATAAACAACATAAAAGTTAGTAAATGTAACATCAATAAAAATACATACAAAATTTGTTTTTAAAGCTCATGTTATATGTAAAACAGCCTCATTTCAAATTAAATGGCAGGTAATAATTTTTTATCCTTCCTACCAATATAGACATATGATACATTTTCTTCCTAAAGAAACATATCGCATTTTCATTTTTTCGTCTTATTATTTTATTTATTCGTATCATTTTTTTATACTGTCAGTGCGATTTGCCAAGAAATCATCTGTTATCACACGACTACGGACTTGCATCCCATTGGTTCATACACATATGCTATTTAATATATTCTCTATTAAAGTCAAAATCCCATTTCGATTTTAAAAATCCTTTATTAACATTTTTACGCACACGCACAAAAAAAAAAAAAAAATAAATAAACGGTCACTTTTAAAAATCCATTTGATGTTGATAGTAGAGTATGTACTATAATCTCCCATTTAATGGGCTAAATTATCCGCCATAGGAGTAAAAATTAGGGAAAAAATATTTATTTTTCGATAACTAATTACAATGAAGAAAAATAAATTGTTTGGACAAAAAAAAAAAAAAAAACTGCTCACCTTACAGTTAATGCTTGCATCATTGAATATTAAAAGCTAGATCGTATAAATTATAAAATCATTGTTTAGTTGTTGCAAAACTTTTTTTTTCCTAATGCAGCTGGCAAATACAGAGTCCAATACAGAGTAAATACAGAGGCAAATACAGAGAATCTTTTGTGCCATAAGCAAGGGGTTACATCGACGTTACTCACTTAGCACTAGCGCGTGCTAAGAGAGTAACGTCGATGGGGTGCGTGTAGGTTGAAGATAAGCCACAAACGCGGAGTTAACCTTGAGCTTAAAGGAAAACAAATGAATGTGTTCATCAACAGTGAAAAAAAATACACAGTTTTAAAAGAAGTTACAGTTTTGGATTGGGCGCATCAATCGTAAAAAAACTTGATTGTTTTTAAGCTTTGAAAAGGTTTTATATAATATTATTGGTAATAGCCAATACTATCTAAAACACTATCTTATTAACTATATATCTTCACCTATTGGTATAACGAAGTGTCCGAACATTTACAAAATTTGAAGGAAATATTTGAACAATGTTTCCCTAATGAATATCATAAGAAATTGGAACATTCCTTGTGGATCAAAAAAACATTTATAATAGACGAGAAATTTTTTTTACCAAATAAGAAATTTGAAAAATTTCTTGAATTCCCTTCTGTTTCAGTATTGTATTCATTTCTGATTCAATATTCATTCACTTTTGATTCAGTATTTAGCTTATAAAACAAGTTTGAACGCCTAATATACCTAATATTCACAGTTAATGGAATAAATTACCTTGCTACTTTTACCATTTACAACTACTTATGTGAAACTGGGTTTTCAAGATACGCATTGGCAAAAACATATATTGCTATAGGCTGGATGCAGAATGGCTGATCTGAGACTAATTAACGACTATAGAGACTGAACTAATCACAGAGTGCAATTTCGTATGTGTGGCAAGGTGGAGAACTTATTAGACAAATTAGGTGAGGCAACTTTGATAGATCTGTTTTTAAAACCGAAAGTACAGGTTTAAGGAGTCAATTGAATAATTCGAATATCAGCTGCTGCAGAAGGCAAAAGAACAAAAACTTCACTAACTCTCACTTCATTAAAGATACCGTAAAGGTATTAAACTTCAACATCAAAATACGTCGAAATTAGAGGCAGACGTTATGACTAAATACTTACCTCACGAAGCTGGACAATTATTGGATTGATGTCAAAACAAGAACTATGAAATGTTGTGACTGTCAACGATAAAATTTATATTACGAGGACAGGGTTTGTTGGAAATTTTTCATCAAGCATTCAAAAGAAAACTCAATTCTAAAATTTGTTCTTGCCTCTCTAGTACATAGTTCTTATATTTAAGATGTACATCCATCAATATGTATTTTGTTTAGAATATATAACCACTTCCTTATAAATAATGTAAATCTTCTTTTATTTTAAATAAAATAATCAATTTCTGCGTTCATCTTAATTAAAGTCTGTATTCTATATGCAAATCTAATTGTCAGAAAATATGGTACTGATGAAATTTTTTATATATTTTGTTTTCTTAAACATTTTTATTTTGTTTTTACATTTTTATTTGATTTTGTATGCACGTTGTCTAAATTTCAGTAAAAATTGCATGTGCATTTTATGTATCTGTCTTATAAGATAAAATTAATGAGATACAATTTCAGATTCATTTGATAAACGTTTATTTAAAATAAACGTTTATTTTAAATTATGAAAATAAAACTTCAATTCGTTTTTAAAAGTATATAATTAATTTAATGAGAATCTCAGTGAAGAAAAGTTCTCCATTAAAAACGAATTCCTAATTATTAGCTTAGGCATTAAATATTTCGTTGCTTTAGTGAACTTATTTTTGCTTAATAACTAAAATTTGTTTTACTTAGTCATTATTTATATCAAAAGTAATGACTAAGTAAAAACAAATTTTAGTTATTATTTCAATTAATTCAAAATATTAATTATAAATAAAATAGTCCCCCATAAATATGTGATAGCAAAATTTCTTTCTCTGCTTACTAAAACGAAGTGTTCTGAGTAAATGCAAGGGAGAAAACTGGGGAGGGAAAGGAATGTAGAAATGTTTGCGAAAATAAATTAAAAACTCCCATTATACTTAAACTCAACGAAAGAACGAAACGAATACTTAAACTCACTCAAAGAGAGAACGAGGGAAAAAAATTATATATAATTGATTGGCTTTCTGAAATCAGATTCCCCCCGCATCCTTGTAGTTTCTACGAAAGCAGTTCAGAATTTGTCAGTGAGGCACTACCTATCTAAGGTAACTATATAAAGAAATTTATATTAAGATTTATGATAGTTAGTTTTCAGTATTTTTAATCTGTGGTTTCTGACATAAGGGACTCAATAACTCACCAATTTAGTAATTTATTACGAATCTAGTCTAAAGTGTTTTGAGTTCTAGTGGGTCAAAGACCAATTTCAATCAAATTCTACTTTGGCAACATATATAAAAGTTTCGGTTCCCAATATTTGTAGTGTTTAAACAAAGTCCTCATGATTTAAAACTGAAACCATACAAGTTATTAGTACGCAGATTGTGTTATACATAATAACCTCAAGTCAATTTATAATTTACAGAAACATATTGGTTTTTTATGCTGCATAATTTGATCTAAGTATTAATTTTTCTTTACATCATTCTGTAATCATATTATAAAATTTTTTAACATGTAATTCGCAATTTTTTTTTTTTTTTTTTTTTTCAAAATCAATTATTTTTGTAAGGAAATCGTATATATTTTGTTTGAAATCATTAATTTAGTTTCTATTTATTCTGTGTCTTTTTTATATCAGTGTTCTGATGTTATCTACTGCTTTAATTAATATTGGTTTCTACTTTAAGGGGAATCCCTATCTAAAGAAGGTGGTTGTTGTTTTTTACACGTTATAAATTTTTTAGATCGATATTAAATTTTATACTATTTTTTGCAATTCATTTTGTTACACATTTCTTCTCTTTTAATCGTTTTTTTTTTTTTTTTTTTTTTTTTTTTTGTAGAAATGAAATTAACTATGTTTATTTGAAACTGAAATCTGACTGTTAATAGTACACAGTATGTTTTTGTATATACTCAAATCAATTTTATTATGCATAGAAATATATTGTTAATTTTTTTTTTCTATCTAATTTAACTTAAGTATTATTATTATTTTATCTCATACTGTAATCATATTATAAAAAAGCATTTTTAATTTGTAATTCACATTTTTTTTCTCAAAATTATTCCATTTGAAATTATTATTTTAGTTTTTATTTGCAATTTTAAGTTAATGTTTTATTATTCTTAGTTTGACCAAATTAAAACCAATTTATTGGCATTTAAAAATGATTTTTATAAATTTGAATTGTTCATAACATTTATCTATTGAAAGTCATTGCATTTAAGTTTATTATCAGTTCATTTTTAAAGTACAATACAACCCCACTTAACATGAGGATATTTCCATAAGTTTATACAGTGATCTAAAAAGTGTTAAGTAAAGGGCCTCTTAACATGTAAATAATAGTGAAAGGTGAAACACAACAGAGAATAAGAGAATTTTTTTTTTTTTTTGTAACTTTTATTGTTAGATATATTTTTATTAATTTATTTATAGACTTATTTATTGCTAAAACCGATTTTTATCCATAAAACATTCATGGAAAAAAAAAGTTTGAATGAAGAAGTTCTGTCTGTGATGAGGTAGGTTCTTCCAAAGATAACAGTGCAAGTTAGAGTGATTTTCACCAGTTGTAACTTGCAATAATTCTTCAATATGCTGCATAATATTATCCCACCTTATTTCATTAGCTATTTTGACAGCTAATGAAAAACATAAGTAAGGATATTGGTATATCCTTGCTTAACTCCTGCCATATATTCATTAGTTTTACCACCCAGTAATTAATAATCTTTAAAGCTTTAAGTTCTGGTACTCGCTTTTCTTCACAGGATGAAAATGTATGATCTGGCATTATCTTCTAAAAAAACCTGCTTCATCAATATTCAAAACCATTCCAGAAGTTTAATTTCCTCATTCAATGCTTGCTCTTAATATCCTGGAAATGTATACACTGCTTTTATATCTCCACTTACCACTTCTCCAGTATAAAGATTATTTCTATTTTTAAAGTGATGAAACTACCTTCAATGTGCTGTTAAATTTTCCACTCTTGTTATCCTATTCATTCTGAAAGTGGTTAAAAAATTTCTCACTTTTACAATTATAATTGCTTGACTTAATAGCATATTGAATTCAATTTCATTGTCAGTCCAGATGGAAAGTCTTTTATCTATTGTGACAAACTAACCAGCAATACCAATACCATATGTAATTTTGGTGAATCACAATACTATTGCATAATACTAAAATAGCATTAATTATGGTCTTATTGTATTTATTAGTGTTATTAGCTTAGTGAAATTTTAAATGTATTATCATGAAAGTTTATAATCCATTTAATTTTAAAAGTATGTATTAAAATTTAAAGATTTGGATACTGTTTATTTTTAGATGCTTAATTTTGGTCTCTTAAAATTATATTCTGGGATTTTTAAAATTAAAAGAAGCTTAACTTTTGTAATGCTTTACTTTTGTTAACCTCTGACAGCAGTCAGAATAATTAGAGTACCAGTTTAGTTAACTAAATAAATTAAATTTTTATTCATATGAGTTTAATTTCTCACTCATCCAATGTTAAGTATTAATCAAATTCTTAAGAACTTTTTTTCTTTCATTTTGAACTATAGCATGTCTTGTTTTAGGATTGTGTGGAGTCTAGAAATCTAACTAAATTCTTTTCAAAGACCTTGTTATGCTAGACATTGAATACCTATTTCATAAATTATGTAAAAAAATTTCTCCATTTTTGACAGTGGTCCAGCATTTTTATATGCTGAAATGTAATTTAATTTCCTTTTATTTGAATTAAACAATTTCACAAACATAATATTTCTTTTACAGCAATGGCTTCAAATAAGCAACCTGAAAAGAGGCATAAAACAAATAAAGATGATGATGATTCTGCATCCTTTACACCTCGAGATTATCAAGTTTGTTTCAATTTTTGCATTTTAAAGTTATATGTTTATTAAAAACTTTTTAATTTCATTTATTTCTTTATAAAAACAATACTTGATTATGTTCAATAATTTGGATTTTTTTTCTTCTTTTTTTTTACAATTTCAGAGTTTATCATCAAGTCTTTTTTATAATTTATTAAAATTATATGTGTATACCAAAACAATAAGAACATAATTCATATATTGAATTCCATTTGTAATTCTCAGCACTTTCTTTACTTTTGTAACATTTGAAATTACTTGATAATTTTTATCGCCAAATCCCAAAATGGCATGGCTTACATGCTTTGCTATTAGGATCGTAGAGCGTTGCGGGGCAGTGTTACACCGCGTCCGTGGCTTACCATCAAGTTATATGCGCCTCCTGGGTAATGCAAAGTGTGTAACATCGGTGCAGTCCTTATGGTGAAGATAACGGTCTATTTGCCAGCTTCATTAGAAAGAAAAAAAAAAAAACATGCTTTGCTATTCAGAAATACACAAGTGCATAAATATCTTGAGAAATTAATATAAATAACTTAAATAAAAAGTAAATCGTTTATTAATTTAATAATTAGATTTAACAAAAACTGTCAAAATAAGGAGAAACAATAGATTTACTGAAATAGATTTTTTTACTTGTAATTCCTGTGTCCAGTAATGGACAATCTTGTTTAAAATAGCTTCAAAGCAGTTATGATCAACTTTCTTTTCCACAAGATGTCTGCAAGATATGAATTTAAATGTTTTTGTTCTTTGATTTGGTTGATTCTCACAACTTCTCAATATTTTTTGTCTGTGCACTGCTTTCCAGATCTGAAAAAAAAAAAATGAAGATTTACTCTAATTTAAGAAACACCAGCACTTTCTTTTCTATAACCTTTCCAAAAATCTGTATTTATATTTATTTCTCCTTCAATATTGTAGTTAGGTATCACTTTCATTAGTTTCCCCGCATAATAATTCTTAATCCGCATAATAATTCTTAAGCGAAATACTTTTTAGTTTCTCTGCCTAGTTGATAAAAAAATCCACTGTTTAGGTTGTACTTTGCTGCCATAACTTTCTTTTTCTTTGTAAAATGACTTTCCTTAACTTATACAATTCTGTTCTGCCCTATAATTTTGAAATTGACAACCTGGTTAAATTTTCAATGCAAATTTCTCTGTTTGTTGCAACAACTGTTTGTTAGGATTCTAAAATTGCTATTCATATCATTTCACCAATGTGAGTTCTTCTGAATAACATTAGAAAAATCCTCGAAGAGGTGTTAACAGTATCTTCATACTGTCACACTAGTTGCCAAAATATCTACTGAATTTTTCAAAACTTTTTCATTAACATTTCTAAATCACACTTTTAGTTCAATATATTTTCATTTTATGAGTATTCAAACAAATTCTTAAGTTTGGCGCCAAACTTTTTCTTGAAAAAATTAAACTGTCTCACTGTTGTATTTTATTGATCCCATATATATATATATAGTCATTAAGAAAATTAATTTCAATTAAAAAAAAATGTGGATAACATACAATGCTCATGCACTCAACTGGAAAATGACATACAGCATAATGAACACTTAATAGTACACTCATGTCCAAAAATTAAGGATAATGAAGTTCAGGCAAAGAAAGAGACAGAAGCAAAACAAATTTGACTTATTTGTAAAGTCTATTTATTAAACAAAAGGTAAAGAGCAAAAAAGATGCTATATGTTTGGCATAATTAATAAAAATTGCGATTTTTACTCTCTTGAGCAAATTTCAAAAAAGAACCTATTTACAAAAAACAGTATAACATGGTTAATATGGAGTATGTCTCCGGACGATGCAATACAGGCCTTTCAATGCCTAGGCATTCTGGGTATCAAATTATCAATATGATCTTGGGGAATATTACACCACTCATCAAGCAATGCCCTCCGAAGTTCCGGTTGACGGGCTGCAATTCGTCGGCCAAGCATATCCCACACATGCTCTATTGGATTCAAGTCCGGTGAGTATGCTGGCCAATCCATACGGGTGATATCCTCCAATTGAAGGCATTCGTCTACAATGTTTGCAGGATGAGGACGGGCGTTGTCATCCATAAACAGAAATTCAGCACCCATGGCGCCCGAAACAAACGTACATGTTGTTCCAGAATGACATCCCGATAGATGTGGCCTGTCATCGTTACACTCTGAACATGCAAGTCAGTTCTGGAACCAAGAATAATTCCTCCCCCAAACGAGCCAACCTGCACCACCGTAATAATGTCGTTCAATGGTGTTCTCTTGGTGGTAAGGGGTACCTGGCGCTCTCCATATGAAAGTCCGGCGAGAATCAGACTGCAAACTAAACCTGGACTCGTCGGAAAACATCACACCAGACCACTGTTGCGGTGTCCACAATACATGCTCTCTACTCCAGTTAATCGCAGGCGACAGTGAGTTGCGGTATGTGGAACACATCTGACAGGCCTACGAGCATATAGACCAATGTGCCCTAAGTGTCTGTACACGGTCTGCCTTGATACTGTCGTACCGGTAGCTGAAGAGAGCTGACGTGACAGGTCGGATGCTGTGCTCCGTCTGTTTCTTTTAGCAGTAACTGCTAAATACCGGTCCTCATTCGACGTTGTAACTCGGGGCGACCTGTGCTGTAACATCTACTCACATTACCATCATCTTGCAATCGTTGCCAAAGCCTGGAGATGACACTATAGGTGATTCCAAGTTCCTCGGATACTTCCAGCTGGGTACGTCCACATTCCAGTCGTCCAATAATTCTACCACGTAAAAAATCATCCAAATGCTTCCTTTGTGCCATAACTATGTGGTTATTGCACTGAAAGGCTTTTAAAGTGCATGTGAACAATTTTACTCCTTTGCCACCATTCCTTATATACCCTCTCTTACACTCTCGTCATTGTGACGTACTATCCGCGCCATCTGGTGGTTTCCTGTAATTTGCATATTCTTTTTCAAGATGTATGTGATAATTCTACGGGTGAAATTTTTATTTTAGAGTTCAATTTCTGTGTGATTCTGAATTATCCTTAATTTATGGGCATGAGTGTATAATCAAAGTCTTTCACCATCACAGTCATCATTCAGCAACTAATGTGTACCAAGATTGGCACAGTAGCATGCTTTCATAAATATTGGTTTTTTATAGTACAGAAATATTAATTCTTAATAAAAACCCTTACTAGAGTATTATAGTGTGCAAATATATGAGAAGAAAAGCCCCAACAATAGACCAATCATGTTTTAAAAGCAACTAAAATGGATAACCGGGTGACAGTCCATGAAACTATCTTTTTATTAACTATATAAAATGCTCATACCAATTGTTTTATTGTTTTTGCACACCATTCAGCAGTCTGGATAAATTTCTCTTTCATCTTTAATAGCTTACTTGGTTACTAATTAGTTGGATGGAAGAAAATATTCCTTGATTTCCCATCTTAAATATTAAAAAAAAATAATAATAAAATAAAAATATTTAGAAGAACATATACAGTGTTATTTTTTTACCTTCTGCGGTCTGTTTAAAAATCGAAAAACTGCCCGAATACTTAAAATTATCGAACAGAAATGGTGAAACTTTATATATTTGATGTATTTTATTTTGAACAGTAAGTTAAGTTTCATGCTCACAAAAAGCTTGCTGCAGTAATTTGGCAACATTTTAAACTTGCCGAAAAATAATTCAAGCTAACAGAGAAATATTTCATATTCAAAGTTGCAATAGCTGCAAAATCTTCTACATTGTGTATCAGCTTTCCATCTTTTAAATAAATGAGACAGAATTTTCTCCTCCATTTTTTACTACAATCATAGTAAAAGTATTTTTTCTAAAAGATTGAAATGAAAGCAATCCCATTCGCAAATCTCAATCATGAAGTGAAAAATGAATTTTATTATGAGTAAGAATATAAAATTATGTTGCACAAAATAACAGTCTTTATAATAAAGATGTGTTTAATTTCATTATATGTTTATATACATTTCAAGATACATAAATATATTTTTCATGTATGTTATCATATTTTTCATATATCATATATGATTTTTAAGATACATACATTTATAACACTAGAAAGCCAAAAAAACCTGTTAATTTTTCGGCAATTTAAAAGCAAAAGAGAGATTAAATAAGTTTTTTTACCGAAATAATTAAAAACAAAACGTTTTTAATACTTTATATAAATATAAGGTAATAATCTTTAATTCTTGGTCTTTTTTCAACTAAGAATCTCAATTGCTTTTATACCCACACTAAGTAAGAAAAAAAGTATATCCTGCTTAATTTATTTATGATCTTATGAGGATTTATAACGGTATTGTGTGTTACATATAATCAAGATGTATAAAAACTATCAGAGTAGGAAAAAAATATATATTAATAATTTATTAACACAAAGTTTATTTGAAAATTTTGTAATTTTTTATTTTATTTAATTTTACCATTTTTATTATAAAATAATGTTGTACGGAATCTTTTGTATTTTCAATAGTAGAGATTACCAGTTATGAAATTGTAGAATAACTATGGATATGTGATAAAGACATTGCAAAAATTTTTAAGATCTTATTATTTTATGAAATAAAATGTTATTAATTTATTTTTTATTTCCATTTGTCTCTCTTAATTATAATATAATGTGTTAATAAATGTAAATTGATTTTCAGATTGAAATTTTAGAAACTGCCAGAAGGAAAATACTATTGCTTGTTTGGGTACAGGAACAGGGAAGACATTTATAGCTGTTATGCTCATCCGAGAAAGTGCTACTGAAGTACGAAAACCTTATGATAAGGATGGAAAAAAGAATATTTTTTCTTGTTCCAACTGGTGGGTATTTTTATAAATGAATAAAAAAAATTCAATTTTATATTGATAAACATAGTAAAATTGAAACATCTTAAAATACTGCATATTTCCGAATATAAGTCAAGAGTGAGTTTTTTTCTCCAAAAATTTATTAAAAACTCATGGATTTTTTTTTTTCTAATGTAGATGGCAAACACTTAGACAGTTGTCTTTGATGTCTTAAGGCAAGCACTGCACAGACATTATTCACTTAGCGCTACCCAGGAGGTGCATATAGCTTGAAGACAAGCTACAGAGGCGGAGTAACAATATCCTCGCAACGCTTACAGTTTAAAGTGGATTCCGAACCACTACAAACATCCATGACACCGCCGGGACTGAACCCGAAACCTGTGGTACCAAGCGCCAGCCATCAGGCCCCCAAAACTCATAAATAAAAAAAAAAATGACTTCGTGTATGAAGAAGGCATAAATTCTAGTATGAAAAGCATTGCAAGTGATGATAATAAGAAACCAACCATTATTTTAAGGAAAAGTTAATCTGATGAACTATTTAGAAATTCAGATTTTGAAACTGTCTTTTAGCGTTTTAAGTGACTTCCTTTTTTTTTTTGTTTTATGTTGCATTCAAAACACTCATAAAGTAAGGTAAAAGGAAAGTTACTTTAGCGTGTGTTAATTATTTACAATATTTTATTATTATTTGTGTTGTACTTTTCCATTAACCATATGGAAATTTTGGCAACACATTTTTTTTTTTGTGATGTAAAAACCAGCAATATAAAAAAAATTTTAAATAAAAACTCATTTTCATAAAAACAAATAATTCAGTTTGAAATGAAATAATATTTATATTTTAAGGTTCTACATTTTTTGCAAGATGGGCAGATCCACATGTAAACTATCCTCCATTGTCTATTTGTAGAAAAAGTTCTTGGCATATACATAAAAATATAAAGTAAACATAGTTTTAAAATTTTTATCCTGATTTCATTTTTTACCCTTCTAATAAATGTATAGATGAAGTATTATTTTTTAAAAACAATTTTTTTGAGTTAAAACAATAAAAAAATGTTTACCATAGAAAGTTATTGTTCATGATAGAGATTGTTCATAAAAAGAGAAGAATATTAAAAAAAAAAGAGAAGAATTTCAAAAGCATATTTTCATACTATTCATCTTGTCTATGTAAAAAATTTTTAAATTCTTGTTATTCCCTGTCTATAATTGACATTCTTAATTTTTGACTATAAAATGAAATGATTTAGTATATTCTATGAAGGATTTCTGCTTGTTCACTTATTTATTGTTAGCATGCCTTGTACAAACCAAGTTTTGTTTATGCGGTTAAGATTGTTTAAAAATGTTATATTATTGTAAATACTTTTCCAACAGCAAAGTAATAATACATTTTTAATATATGATAGACTAAAAATGTGTTAATCAATGAGAGAGAAAAACCGTGATAAAGACAGAAATATTTACCCGACATATTTCATTTAAATAGAAATCAGAAGTTCTAGAAAGTATTTTTTATTGTTTTTACTTCATTTTGTGGACAGGGTGCATAGTTCTATCTTGTTAAAAACTATTAAAAAGTCTGGCTCCCTTTATACCATCCACTTTCCATAAGTTTTTTCATTCTTAATTTGCTTATTATTATTATATTTTTTCACTTACTCTTTTATTTAAAAGTTGTATCTATTGTCATCAGATAAAACTACATTTATGTGTCATTTTTCTGAAATTAATCTTTATCTATACTTCCAGAAAAAATAATAACATTTACTGCATCCACTTATAATCTGCACCAGGATATTCTACATTTTTTTAATATATAATCTTCAAATTATTGACAAAATAACTAATTTTTTTATAATTCACTTCAGTTTAAGTAATTTTTCTTAGAAAATGTGTTTTTAAATTGTCTGGATATGATTATATATTGACCATTTTACAATGTTCAGGATTTGTTTTGATCTAATCATCTAATTAATTTTAACTGTACTGTGTATTGTTACAATATATCTTGATCGTAAAAAAGAATAACAAAAAGAAAAAATATAAAATAGGAAGTATTGTGTGTACACGCTTCCTATTTTATTATTATTTTTTTATGTACTTGTATGATTGCTTTTCAAAATTTTGCTAAAAAAAAAAAAAAAAATTTTTTTTTTTAGTTTTGAAGGGTTTAAAAATTACTTTAATTAATTTTCTCTAATAGTTAATAGTAATTTAAAGTTAATAAATTATTTTTGCCTTTAAGGACCCTTTTATGTTAAAAAAATTAAAATGTTAATATTGGATTTTTTTAGCAAAATTTTCTGTTATTTTAATGATTTCACAAACCGAAATAAAGAAGAAAAGAAAAACATTAATTTCCAGAATTAAATCGGTTCATTAAATATTTTTATATTTTCCTGTATTTTTAAAATCTTTTAATATTTTTGTTTTTTTGTTCTGATAAGATTTTGACACATTATATTTAAAAATTATTATTAAAAATGTGTGAATAATTTAAATTGAGAATTAAACTGTTTTCTTCCTATCCAATATTCATTAAAATGATAGAAATCTAATAATATCTTCTATTTATCACCATCAAGTTTTAATGTTACAAGCATAGATTAAAAAAATTATTTTCTAAATTAATAAATTCTGTTTAAGATTTTTTTACTATTACAAACTGCTGGAAATTCAAAAACATGAACTAATTAAATGAATCTTTTACTATTTGTTCTCTACTAAATTAAATAAATTTTTGAATGTTTTTAAAATTATTCTCCATCTAATACTTGAGAAATTATGTTTAAAATATACAATTTTATTCAATATAATTATATATAGTGTAATTAATTATAGTACACAATACAATTTTTTTATGCCTTTGTATGTTTTTTATTAAAAAAAAAATTTCAGATTTTTTATATTTTTTTTTATAGTGCCACTTGTAACTCAACAAGCAAAGACAATCCGTGATCACACTGATCTGAAAGTAAAAGGATATTATGGTGAAATGGATGTAGATTCTTGGGACAAGGATAAATGGATTGAAGAATTTCAAAATCATGAAGTTCTGGTGATGACAGCTGAAATATTTAGAATAATAGTTGACCATGCATTCATTCCATTAAAACGAATACAACTTCTGATTATTGACGAGTGTCATCGGGCACAAGGGGAGCATCCTTATCGACAGGCTCTCAAATGTTTTGGGACACTGTCTCTAGAAGAAATGCCTAGGATTTTTGGACTTAGTGCTTCATTACTCAATGGGAAATGTAAATCTTCTAAACTAGAAAAATGTTTAAGAGAATTGGAGATGACATTAAGAAGCACAATTGTTACAGCCAGTGATATAAGTGATATATGCAAATATGGAACTGATCCTGATGAATATATCATTCTATATGAAAAGTATGAAATTTCATCAACTCTTAATAATGAATGTCTAGATGTGATTTCTGAAATTAAATTATCAAAACCTGATGAAAAAGAAAATTCCAGAAAAAAAAACCTCTTGTTTTAGATGCAATATTTTTTGACAAGCCAACAAAATGTTTGATGTCACTAATTATAACTTTAAGCAATTTAGGACCTTGGTGTGCTAATAAAGCTGCTGGGATGTATTTGAAAGAAGTAGAGTCAATGCTGAATCGATCTTCAGCTGCTAATTGTTTTGATATGCTTAGGAAAGTTTCTGGTTTTTTGACTTATTACAAAAACATGTGTGAATGCTTAAATTCTTATTCGAATGGAGTCAATTTAGATATCATGCCTCACAAATTAAAAACGTTTAATTGGAATATTGTTAGCAGCAAAACGAAATGCTGTATTCCAACGGAAAATTCTCCCCTATAATGGAAGTTCCTTTTGAAGAAGACCCTGTTAAACATTATGAGACTATAAAGCAAATACAAGAACATGAAAGTAATCTCAGTTCCATTATTTTTGTTGAACAGCGAATCACAGCATATGTCCTTTATCTTTGGTTATTAGATATAAAAAATAATATTCCTGAATTGAATTTTTTTAGAACCTGAATTTATTGTAGGTCATGGAAATTTGGGACTGTCTGAAACGTCCATGTCAGAGAAACTTCAGCAAAGAAAGCTGAAGGATTTTCGAGAAAACGAATTAATGTTTTGGTTGCAACTCAAGTTTTAGAAGAAGGAATGGATATACGACAATGTAACCTTGTGATTCGTTTTGATTTGCCTGGAGATTTCAGATCGTATGTTCAGTCGAAAGGGCGAGCTAGAGCAAAAATTCTTTATATGTTTTGCTTACTGAAGAAGGAGAAAGATTTTCAAAATTCATGAGTGATTTAGTCAATTTTAAGACTATTGAAAAAGTGAGTTGTTTTAAATTATATTTTCTTGTATCACTCAAAAAAATTATTTTATAATATATTATAATAAAATAACAAGATTATTTTCATCTGTATTATTCAGAAAATATTTTTAGATGTTATTTCCTATAGCAAATACTTTGCTCTTTTTTATATTTGTTAAATTTTGTTGAATAAATTTTATTTTTAAAAATACATAAAATTATAAATACGTACAATAGGAAATACAATATTTGTTCATTATAATTGAAGCCAAATGATCAATTTTGCTTCGATGCTATTGTAACTTGTTTCTCCCTGATGAACATAAAATAACAATACATTTACATAAAATTCATAAACATTTGTTGGACTATTTTTCGCCCTCTCTCTAAAATATCTTAATATGATATTCTTTTCAAATCAAAAGTTACTTTTCATTTTATTTTGAAAAACTTGATTGCTGAAGGCAACCTATCAAAAATGTAATAGTAAAAATTCTATAGTAAAATATCATTTCTTATTATTTTGAAATTTATTGTTTGAGATTAGAATTAGCAGAATTCCTTTTTTATTCAATAGAAATGCATGGCATCATCAATCAGTCAAATTCAGTTATAATGAACATTAACTAAATTGATTGAATTTTAAAACATTTCTTTTATTATATTTATGATTTTTTTTTATATGCCATAATTTCTTGCCTATAATCTTCATCAGCTTATATCTAAACATACAATAATAATTTTTGGCGAGAAAATTTAAAAATTGTGGTATGATCCTCATACTATTCACATCTGCTCAATTAAGTTTTTTTGACATACTATACACCAATTTAGTATACCCATGTCATAGAATTAGCAAAAATGTTTTTGAGGTTTAAAGAGCATATATTTTTTTTTTTTAATATTTATAATTGTAAGATAGTGAAAACCATAAAGAAGACATGCATGCAAGAATTATGGTTAAAATTAAAAAAGATTTTCCCAAAAATAATAAATAATTTGCTATAACCAATATTAAATTTTTATTTGAAATATTTATCCAAATTCAAAAAAAAATTTTTTTTTCTTACCAATTGAATAGTTAATTAGAGATAACTCAATACTTAAGAGTTTCAGAGAACTGAACACCTGGAGTGAGACAGATAAAACTACAAAGCATATCCCTGATATTTTAGAATACCAGCAAAAATATTAATGCAATAAAATTTTTATAAATTATTAGTGTAGGCAAAAAAGGATTTTTAAATAAAAACATAATTTCAGAATTTGTCAATAAAAAAAAAATATCGAATATACTGGGCTTAGAATTGTTTTTATCAACTTCAGAAATACATTTTTTATTTTAATATTTATTTATTGTGTAGTTAAACATATTCATTGAATTGATCATTTGTTTCATATTCACGATAAATTGTGTTACTTTCTATTTAGAAAGGTAAATTGATAATGAATTAATTAGGCATAAATCTTCATTTTACTTTATTGTTGCAACATCAATAATGCTATAGGTATTTAATATTTTATTTAATCTTGCCATGCCTTAGATATTTTGTCATCTTATGGTTTTATAAACTTCTGGGGATTTTTTTATGACTATTAGCTCCCCTTAAGTTTGATATCTTTTCTGTTCTATAGGTTTTATATAGAATTGAAAATTTTTTTAAAATATATATATAATTTGATTTTGCTAGATGCTTCAATCTAAGTGTCATGACCGTGTCATGCCTACTGAAGAAGAAATTTCTACGCACATGGCGGATGCAGCGATGCCTCCTTATATGCCTCGAGGACCCAATGGACCCAGAATTACCATGAGTGCAGCTATTTCATTAATTAATAGGTAATTGAAGACTATTTTAAATTTACCTTGCCGGATGTAAAACTTTTTTTTTCCCACAATTCTTTTGCTTTTTTTATTTTTAAAACCTTATAAAATCACATTTCTGTAAAAACTTTCTTTTATGAACTTGACTGACTTCCTTATAAACTGCAATTATTAATTTCTAAAATAATACTATCGTAAAATAACGAATTTTTTAAGCAGAAGTATCCTATGTATGTATGTATAGATATGGATATATATGTACATTAATGTAGTAATTTTGATTTTATAGCTTTTTAAAAATTTGTTCTGCTTTTCACATTACAGTACTTTGAATAATTGCTTGCGTAACTATTTATCATGAAGATCAGGGATATCCAGTTTTTTTTTTTTTTTGATTTCCTTATTTAAAAGTAGGGAAATTGGTTCAAATTGCATTTAAAATTCTAATGGTAATATTTAAGCCACATAATAATAGTAAATAATTTAAATATATCATAATCATTTAGACAAAAATGTTACATAGTAATTTTTATACGATTTTTAGGTTAATGAACCTCTTTTCACAGTTGTGAATGTGTATGATAAAATTAGATTGACTTAAAAGGATTTTTTTTTAACTCCTCAATTTTTTAATATTAATATCTAATAAAATTTTGAAAATGTTATTCTTTTAAATATTTAACAGATAATGTGCTTATATTTAAGTGCAGTATTAATTTTTAATCCTTTAAAAATATTAATTTACTGGTATTTTATGAACATAATAGTAATTTGTAATTTGTTCTAACATGAATCTTAGAAATTTCTTAATTTCAATGAGTAACTGCACATATATATACATTTATAGAGACAAGATACATGGCTCATTAAAAATTACACAAATGACTACATTGCTAAATTTGCTCATGAAAATATGTAATATGAAAGTTAAAAGACCCAAAATATATGTGGAGCTTTTTAAAAAAATTACCACTGACGATCAAAAATTAAATTGTTGATTGTTAAGAAGCATAATGCCTTGTTTATAAAATCATGATTTGTAAATTCGTTTTTAATAGGAGCCAACAATAATACTAAATTGTGAATTATAGCATTCTCAACACTATTTAAGAATAAATACAATTAATATTGTATGGGGAGAGGTTTTTTTTTATGAAAGAATCTTCAAATTATTTACAAAAGTTCTGTATATAAATAGAATCTTAAATGTCATAATAATATATATGTATATATAGTTACAAAATATTGCTTTAATGAAAAACAAAAAAATCAAACCAAAAACATATTCATATATAAATTTAATAAATAAACAGAAATCATGTATTCATATATATATATATATATAGGAACACCTTTTAGTTTTTATGTGCAATCATTTAATGAATCACACTTGTTATTCTTTATGTTTTTATCACTATCATCATGCTCTTTTTCAATTCTAAGTTATTTAGAAAAAAAAATTAAGTTTTAAAATGCGTGGGATGGTATAGAAGAATTATTGTTATAAAACAATCTTTTCAGACTTTGTGATGTATTCAGGTTATGTTTTTCCAAAAGATGCTGAAATCCAAAATGTTTTACTGACAAATTTTGACTTCGATTTTGGTAGAAGCTAAAAAATTGTATATATTTTATTAGTTCAACTATATATTTATTTATGTACGTATAAATCGGTATTATTACATATATATATATATTAATACCGTTTTGCTCTATATCCGTTATTCCCAATCTATAATGAACAAATTCGTTTGATATACTGATCTCTATTAAATTTAGTACTGTCTTTTCTAGCAATAGCCACTTCTAACCACTGTACTTCTATAATTTATTGCTACCTTATGGCTCTTGGCTCAAACCTGAAATATATTAAGCACACTATTTTTGATGATGGGAATGTAATTCTATCCGTTTTGATTGCAGAAATTTTTCAGCTACAACTAGTGGATGTGATTTTCCGTTGTTTTTTTTTAGCTGGTTCTCAACTTTTTAAATATCTTAATTATTATTTTTAATAAAAACTAAATAAAAGACTCATGACGTTTCATTTTCCTGTATAGAACCTTAAATGTTCCTAAAAAAGTATAAAAATTTGAATCTGAAAAATCCACTTGGTTTGCTGTTACAACTTACTGCATCTTCCAAGTTGTTATAAAAGTCAGCTGAATAGTTAATGTATAGATTAAATAAATGTTACAAAAGTTTTGAGTTAAAGCGAGTTCAGTTTCAGTGTACATTTTGGTTTTCATCGCTGTGTGTTCAAATTTCGTCCATCCTATGTTCCATTATGTGTTTTTTGTATTCCTTTTTCCTTTGTGGATTTTCTTTTGATCTTTTCCTTCTCCATTAGCCTAACTGTGAGAAAATCTGTGTTCTGTTTGTATGTCTGCAATCTTGTGTTTCAGATCTGTGCTCTGTTTGTAATAACAAAGTGAAAATCATAGTGAGTAAATGTAGTTTGTGTGTTTATCAATTTCATAATTTTCCTACATTAATTAATGCATAAATTTTATAATTGCATGTTTGACTTTGTATGTTTTGGATGTAAAATTTATATGTTTTTAAATAGTGGCAAAAAAATAATAATAATCATATTGTTACAAGACAATAAAAAATTGAATTCTGGAAGGCAGTTAAATCTTTCTGATGATTTAATAGTTATAAGTCTTAACATATGGCTTAAAATCATCATTGATAACTTCACAATCATCTAATCCAACAAAGTGGCTTCAAATGACAAATTATTATTAAATTTTAAAAATTAATCAAACAATTAATTAAATATTTTTGTTGTGTTGCATATTGAATGTTGGGAAAAAATCATTTTGATTATATTCAATATAACTTACCAAGGATTGATGATTTTTCACAAAGAATATATAATTTTCCATGGACAATTTATAAATATTCCATTAACTTTTTAGGCTAGGTTGAAACTGAAACTAAGAATGAATTTCTCTTTATTTTCTCTTATTGCTCTTGTTAAACATTTATAAAAAAATTGTTTTATTATTGAAATTGTATAATTTTTCATTCTATCGCATTATGTTATAATCCTAACTAGTTTTGTCATGCTAATCTGCTCTCTGTAATGCTATTATGCATTATGTTATATTTTGTGAAAAATTCCGTACTATTTTAAAAGGTAAATCATTCATTGATACTTACTCAAAATTCTTTCTTCACATTGTGGGCTAGTCTGACTTGTAGTGCACTGTATTCCAGACTCTTCGGGAAGGAGAGGATATTCTTTAATAACACTTATTTTGCTCTTCCTGAATAAACGACATTAACTAAAAATTTCAGTTGTTACACTAACTATAAAACTTAATTCCACATTTTCTGGTAATTATTGCACTTCTATAATTTATCACTAGCATATGGGTCACAGCTCTCTTCTCTGCAAGATATTGACAAGACTACTTTTAGTGATGTGTATATAATTTTGCTTGCTCTGACTAAAAGGCTTTTGAACTTTTGCAGTTGGTGGACATGGCTTTCTATAATTCCGGAGCTGGTCTCTAACTCTTTAAATATCTTTATTATTATTATTGACATGTTGTAGACCGGAAACATGAATTCCCGTCTTTTTATTTTTCAGCTGTTGGCGACAGATGACTGAAATTTATGTCATTTGCAGATTTTCCAACCATTATGGAATATATTAACTACTTTTTGAGAAAATGTTTTAAAAAATATTTTTCAAATTTGTATTAAATATTTAAAAAAGAATATGTGGCAATTCAGGTTATATATTTTTTACTGCATACCGTTTTCAATATGTTAATAAACTAAATAAAAAGACTTATAACATTTCAATATCATGAAAAAATCCTCTGGATTTTTCTACTCCAACTTATAGCAGCTGCCATGTTGCTTCATAATATATATTATCAGCTATAATAGATACCTTTAATATTGAAATAAAATTGCAGTTATTGAATAGAAAAAAATACATTTAATGTTTATAATAAATGTTTATTAATAACATAGGCTAGGCTAGGTTTATTAATAATCTTCTAGTTTATCATGATTTGATGGAAAATTTTTAGTTTCAAGAATATTTACTTCAAAATGTGAATAGGCAGAATGATATATTATTTTTTGACAGTTTTTATTTATGGTATTGTACAATATTATGTATTTTGCTTTTAGATCACATAGTATTATATTATTTAAAAATTCTCTACTTGATTTTTTATCATTATTCAGATATAGATAATGTAATAATATCAGTTTTTCTGTAAATCAAAAACTGTTTGATTGTTGATTAAATGACTTATCTCCTGATTGCATAGTTCAATTAAATAATTAAACCTATTTAAAGAAAAACCTGTGTTTATTTATTTATTATTTTTTTTTTGTGATAAATTTGTTGTTTTCATTAGCTGTAATATTAGAATAAAGACTATTATCTTAAAAGCCTACTTTAAACACTGATAAAGGAATTAGTATCATTAAGCTTGGACAGTCATTGAATGAAACGTTTTTAAAATATCATTCTGATTTACTGTTATTCAATATTTATGACTGCATAATTTATTTTTCCTCAAGATACTGTGCCAGTTTACCTTCAGATATGGCCACCAAATTAGTGCCTCAATGGACTATTGCAATAGTAGACGAGGAGAGCATTCAAAAAGAATATGAATGCACTTTGCGAATGCCCATCAACTCTCCCTTGAGACAAACCATTGTTGTGAGTTACAACAATCTATTCTTTTTAGTAAATGAAATAGAACAATTTAAAAGACATGTCACTTTTTTTGCTCTTATTTCTTACAACTATTACTAAGTCCGAATCTGTCATTGTTAAGTATTTCTTTGTATGCAATATATTTAATGTTCACTTTTGCCAAACCTTGAATTGGATTTAAAGTTCATTTAAACAGCTTATTAAAAAAATTCTGAAATAAGCTATGGCAAGGAAAGATGGGAATTGCTATGAAAATCAGAACTTAATTAGCAGAAAATTCCATCAACAGTAACATAAAATATGCTGGAGAGAAAATCATTATTATTACACTGAATCGTGCTTAAATTTTGTTATATTATCAGTGAAAAAATTATATTTCATCCATGGCTTGTGTGAAATCAATGAAAGCACCAGTTTAAACTTATTCTTTCCTGATATATATATATATATATATATATATATATATTGCAATGCAAATGCCTAGAATGCAAAAATTAAAATAAAGAGCTTTATAAAAATTAATGAGAAAAAAAAAAATATTCAACATATACATATTAATAGAATATATTTAGAGAATGGCAATTACTAAATTTTTAAAAATTGATTTTTTAGAGAGCTTTTGAAATCAAATTTAAATTTTTTTATCTAAAGTTTGTAAGTATAAGGGCATTTTATTGTCTACAAAAATGCAGGTTCTCTGCTACTAAGTTCCATCACGTCATAAATTGGACAATATTTACCATCAATACTATTTATGGTTTTTTTTTTATTAGTGAAATAAAATAATGAATCAAGGTTTATGAATTTTTTTATATTCTTAGTTATTTTACTGATTTACTTCTGGTGAGAAAAAGGCCATAATGTAGGGATAAAGTAATTTTTTTTATCAAACTGTCTTATTTTTTCATAATCAGGTAAAATATTAGTCACAAATTATTGTACATATTTATTTTTGCTGTATATATAAATATATTTAATTCAGATTTGTCATAGAAAAATATAAGTAAACTGTTAGCCATATAGTTTCATGCATTGTGTATTGTGCTTTCCTCCATAGCTTCTCTTTCTCAAATATTTGATACATTGTTTGTAATTTGCTGTTTTGATTTTTAATTTTAATAATTTTTTAACCACAGGAATATAAATTTATAATTTTTTTTTTTAAAATTTTAATATTTAAAATTGAAAAATATTAAAATTTATTAAAGTGCTGGAAAAAAAAGTGATATTATTTCTTGTTAGTAATTTGAATTATAATTTGTGTACTTTCACTTTTTCTTAAAGAGTTCACCAATGAGAAAGAAAAACTTGCCAAGATGGCAGCAGCATTAAAAGCATGCCAATTACTGGATGAAATTGGTAAAATGAAACAGTTTTTTTTACCTATAAATAAATAAACATAAATTAAAAATATTTTTTTTAATTGTATTTAAGGTTTTTGCATGAGAATTAATACATTGTTCTATTGAATTTAAGTTTAACATTGTTTATGACTGGTTAATTTGTTCAGAAAGTTACTGAAATTTACAAAAATACAAATGCTTTTAAATTTTAGTCTCTAATTATGTATTCATAATTTATGAATAAAAAATTTTTTATCTTAAAATAATATTGTGTTATTTTGGCAGTCATTTTTATTCCATAAAGAATGGTTGTATATCAGCTCTTCTTTATTATATTTTCTTGGTTATATGTATGTATATATATATATGCAAATTGAGTGTCATTCAGTTATTTATATATGAATTTGTGTTAAAATGATCTAAATTCAGTATCTTTTGTTTTAGGGAATTGAATGAAAATTTAGTTCCAATAAGTTGCCTAGTAGATAATGCAATAGAGAAAGAATTAGGAGAAATTGAGGAAGAAGATGGTAATGGTGCAATACCAGGGACAAACAGACGAAGACAAGTTTATGAGAAGCATGTAATAATTATAAATTTTTAAATTATGAATATCAATGAAACTTTTTATTTTATAGTTTTTAGATTATATTAAAATTGTAATTTTTTTAATATTTGTTTTTAAAAATATTCATTTCTTGATCTTTATTTATCTTTATTTCTTGATCTTATTCATTTCTAGATCTTTATTTAAATTATGAAGTTGTATTTTAACCATATGATAATCATTTCTTTAGAGTTCTTAATGTTCAAAGTGATCCAAGTTAAATATGATATGTTCAGAACTTTCTCATACGAAATCTACTTGGTTCATTTGATTTAAATTTTTTTCACATGCTTTCCAGAATATATAGTTTTTCTTTATTTGAATAAAAACCAATAAATCTCGTTTCAGTGTTACAATGTGTAGAAAATTTAACATTTGAAATTTTTTGGGCTATACAGGAGTGCATGAAACTATTTCTATTAGACTATGATTTTAATAACTAAAACACTTTTTTTATTCAAATATGTGTTACTCATCAAACGCTGTGATATATTAAAAGGTTTATCTGAGTCTTATTATTGCAAATCTTTAAGTTCATGATTTTGTGTTTTCAAAAGGCTGGAGTTTTTCCGGTTGAACCAGGATGACACAAACCAACTGGAATATAGAGAGCTAACAGTAGATAATTTTTGTCTTGGTAGTGTTGTGAAATAATAAGACTTGTTTTTATCTAAATAATATTGTAAACATTTGTAATTGCTTAACTTGGACCAATCCATAAGCTAAAATTCTTTGCAAAGATAAAATAGTTAAGGTGTGCTGTAGTTTCACCTTTTCATTCATAATTGGGCTATACTTTGAAAATAACACTGCCATGGGAACTGTGACATGCTTTGTAAATAGTGTTAGATTTTTGGCATCATCTCGCATTGTTTACATATTTCAAAATGTTCAGCAACAAAGGTGTTTTGATGAAAGAATCATAAGCAGATCATTCCGAATATCTTGGACAGCTTGTTTAATAAATTTATCACTCAGCTTCACTCTTAGCTATGGGGCTAGTAGCAAAATTTATTAGGGTGACATTTCAAGCTTAATTGACTTAAAAACTAAATTTTACAGCATGTTTCAGCTATATGCACATATAAATTACATAGTGTTGCTGTTGAGTCTGTCATGCATTTCATAAAAGTTTTAGATCAAGATCATTTGAGTACAGGTTGAATCATACCTGCAACGATATTAATTCAACCTGTAAAACCTAAAGATCTACATGCAATAACTTTATTGCATGTAGATCTGTAGGTTTTTTTTTCTGTTTCCTTTAAACATCATTGTAAAAATATAGTAATGTCAACTTAAATTATTTTTATTATATTATATCAGTTTAATAACTTAGCATTTTCTCTAAAAAGTTATTGGAAGTATTTTTCAAAAACAAGCATTTTATTTGCACAACAATGCTATTTTTCCCATATTGGCCAAAATATGAAAAATAGCATTGTTTCTTTTTAGAAATTAAAACCATATACTCAAAAGAATGTATATACAAAATTTGATTGTTTTCCGGCCATAAATTTCTGTACCGGTGGTACCTGAACATCTTGTGTAATTTGGATCACCATAAGTAATGCTCAACATTTAAAGTTGACCAAAAGTGTACAAAAATTATTAAAACAGTACTTTTAAAATAACTTTTTAATTAATATTCTTAGAAATTAAATAAATTTTTTAATATGTTTTCAAGTTGCATTATAATTATCAATGACAAATTACATAAATATCAATAAAAACTGATAGTTTGGTAGTCATATTTTTAGAATACTCTCCATGTAACTCAGTGTTGTTGATGTTTTGATTTAAATTTTTGAATCAAATTAATAAGCAATTTTTGCAATTAATATATTAATTTTTACCATATCAGATACATGAAAAAAAATAAACTAAATTATAACAAAAATTACTAATTTTTGAGTTGTAAGAGTTTTTTTTTTTTTTTTTGTATGTGTAACCCCTATATTTCAAGAAATTCTTATATAGTAAATCTAATTTAGTTTCAGGAGAACCCATTATAACAAAGCATATTTATGATAAAACCTGTGCTGTGGAGAAGAGATTGCTTGCATTACATAAATGAGGAAAGAAAGTTAAGGAATGGCTCAGGAATGAAATTATTTAAATCATAGAACAGTAATACAAATGGAGAAGTTGAACATTTTAGAAAGCACTCAAAAGTGCATATTTTTTTTAATTGTATTTATTAATTAAAAGATTCTTCAACTGAAGGAACCATGCAGTATATTTCATGGAGAATTATGATTGTGCTTAGTTCCTTAATTATATTTATAATCTACCGAATGAAAATTTAACAAAATTACAGATATAAAGTAAAAACTTAAGCATAGAATTCATGATTCTGTTATAAAAAAAATTAGGATTTTTTTTTTTCATAGTTCAGAAAGGAAAAAACTCAAAGCTTTTAGTAATTTAATATTGCTGTATAAATAGTATCTGTATTAATATATATGCATAATATATATTTTCATTTATTCCATAGGTACCAATTTTCCTTAAAGGTGTAAAGCCACATCCTGGAAAGCATTGTTACTTGAATATTCTGAATATGAAGTTAGTGCACCCTCTCCCTAAGGCTTTAAACCCACGCGGTAGACCCTCTTCTATCCAGAAGACACAGCCAGAGGTCTTGCTCTGATCTGCACAATGAAATTGCCGCCTGTAAGTGAAACTACATTCTTAGGTATAGAGTGTCTTACTTTCCTATTTTTAATTGTTATAGATTTAAATGATCAATGCTAATTTCTTTCTAAGATTAGTTAATATAAAAAAATTCGGGCATTAATAAGATATTTATTTTGCCATTAAAAACACAAAGTAAGAAGCTACGAAACGTTGAAGGAATCTGTTATCCACAGTTATAATTTAGCCATCTACAACCTATGACTATACTTTTCGACTGAAAAAACTCTACGATCTTATGTATAATCCTTGACAACTGAGAATGTTTTCTTCATATATCTACCTTTTTATTTACATATCTGTGACTGATTTCTTAAATTAGCATAATATTTGTTATTTTGTAGGAATATTTTTAGTATGGTAATAGTATAATAAAATATTTAATCAGCTGGGCCAATATACAGGTTTCCCCATAAAGTTTAGAATTTAATGTAAGAACAAAACACATAACAGCAATCTTAAACAAAGAAAGAAAAAGTATCAATAAACAGCATGCAAGCAATAAATTATGTTCCATCAGTTATCGTTCAAAACGAAAAAAGAAAACGGATTAAACAAATTTAAAAAATAAACCAATAAGAAATGTTGAAAGTGTCAGGGAAATGAAAAACTGATGTATGCAAAATTCTGCTACCCGAAGCAATTAACATAATATTTTATGATAAAAAAAAAAAAACTTATTAGAAAACCATGATAAAAAACATTTGCAAAAAAATAACGTAAAATAAACCTATAATAAACAAAAATTTTATATATAATCTTATAAATGATATAAAAAAAACATTGTAAGTCATTCAATTGAAAGAGGAACAATATTTATTTTTACTTTGTAATTTTTTATTCTAATATTTGCTTGTAGAGATTTTTAAAAAATATCAAATATTTAAAATATATCAAATATAGCCAATTATTAATTTGATCTCCTTGTTTCATCCATATATTGACATATGATGCCCCTCACATAAGTTTTTCACCTTATGTTGTTGGATTGTCAATTTTTTTAATTTTATTTTCCTGAACTTTGTTATGAGAAATATATTAATAATAAATTAAAAATATTTGGGTTTCATTTTTTTTTGTTCCACTTGGTCGAAACCAACATCTAGACCAAGTCCAAGAATCCGTGTAGGAAGAAGGGAAAAGGGGGTCGGCAGCTTCTGTTGTGATGGAGCACCCATAGGTAGAAGTCTGACTTGGCTCCATGACACTGAAGAAGGAGGACTTTTAGAGGGAACTACACCATATTCGGGTGTCATATGGGAGAGAACCGGAAAATTCCCACCAGGTAGACCGACTCACGAGGCAAGATATTGAACAAAACAAATGCCATTGAATCTTCCCGTTTTTTGAAACAGTGTCTATAACAAAGCCGCCAGGGGGATTGAATGTCCGGTGTAATGCTCACCAATGGCGCGCATTGCCACTGAACCACGAATATGTATATATATATATAGATTATACATACTTTAATCATTTATTTCATTTTAGGGAATAATTATTTTAATCAATCTGTGAAAACAAGAAAATGCATTTATATGCAAAATTTTGCATGTTTATTTTGCAACCTAAAAATCAAAGTTATTTCAGTTAAGAGTTGTATAGCTATTAAAATTAATTAGGAAATGTTATTAACTTCTATTGTGCCCAAAAAGAAAAACAATTTTTAATATTCCTTGTTGACAGTTTGGTCCGGCGGAAGGAATTCATAATGCACCACATCACGGTAATTGAAGAAAACAGTCAACATGACCTTGATTTTTGAGCGACTTTCGCGTGGTCTTTTCGGTCTTGCTTCACCTTCATAACGATATTCGCTCAATTGATCAGTTGTTTCCGGGTAGTAAGCATAAATCCAAGTCTTATCTACAGTTATGATTCATTTCAACTTGACCTTTTACTCAGAAATCATTGTTACACATACTTCAATGCGACAATGTTTTTCCAAAAATTCAGTGTTTTCGGTACCAATCGAGATTTTGACGCGTTTGAGGCCTAAAACATCCTTAAAAATGAAATTGACCGATACTTTTGAAATTCCAACGTCATCATCAAGGTCTAGAATTGTAAATCGACGGTTTGCAAGCACTAAATTTTTAATTTTTTGGACGTGAGCTTCGTCAGTTGAGGTTGATGGTCGACCAGAGCGTTCTTCGTCTTCAACACGTACTCTGACGTCTTTGAACTGTTTATAGCACTTGTAAACATTTCTTTCCGATATAGGAATGCTCACCGAATGGCTTCTGCAGCATTCTATACGTTTCTGCACACGAATATTCATTCAACTAACAAAATGTAATTCAAGTTCTTTGCTCAATTAATTCAGACATTTCAAATAGCGCTGAAATCACATTTAGCATCTCACAAAGCCAAACGTAACTCAAACAATAATGAATATTTTGACGTAAAATTGTACACAGATGTCAATTATAGTGCCAACAACCTAAAAAAGAAAAAAATTTAAATACCATATGCCAGGAAAATTAAATTGAAAATTGGTTTTATTTTTTTTGAGCGCAGTAGTACAAATTTATTCAGCGTTAATAACTGAAATAACGGTGAATATAATATTATGGAAGAATTGCATAGTGAATTAAACTAATTAAATGTCCATCTTTCAAAATTTATAGTTTTGACTCATGATAACATTCCAAATAAATTAATAGTTACTTTTTATAGTACAAAATGATTAATGGATTAAAAGTGCTAATATTTTGCTATTAATTGTTACCCTGAATCAGTGTTTTAATTATGTAGTTCATTTATAAAAGTGTTTAATTTTACTTAAAATATCATTGATTAAATTATTGCTTGCAATAAGCTAATAAATAAATTGTCAGTGAAACAAGTGTGTCCCACCAGAAAACGGAACAAAGCAGCAGATTGGAGTTGAACTAAATCAGCAAAAAATTATTAGTTCTTTTCATGTAGATCCCTCATTGAACTTATATTTTCTTTTCTCCAAATTTCCTGCTTAGTTTAAAGAAATATTTGTGTTTTTATGATAATAATAATGTAAATAATATGTACAAGATTCAGGGTGGATGAAGCATATCCACAGTGTAACCAGTAACTGTTACTGATGTATAATTTCTATCTCTAGATTAATCCTTTTACTATCTTCACAAAATGTGGCAAAATACTCGTGACTGTTTCTT
>BPLR01002254.1:0-69501 GCA_021605095.1 Caerostris extrusa
TACGTATTGCTGAAATCGTAACCAATAACTTTTTTTCCGTTGAGCCACGGCACTTCATTATATTTCGTTAGAAATTAATACCAAGAACATTTTGTACTAAATTTCTTATGCCATATAAACAATCAGAGAAGGATAATACCTTGTATCATCCCAAAGCTCTTTTTGCTGTTTGTTTTTAGTTATTCACATTTCATGCATTAAAAAGAGAATGTACCTCAATTTCCGATTTTTATTGCAACGAATACAAAATGAATCTATTGAGTGTAGCCATAAAGGATAGTGGTCTAGTTCGGAGTCGAAATAGCTTTATAGGGAAAATATCAGTAGGTTTAATTATATCTTAGATGCATCAGATCTGTAGCGAGATGGAAAGAATGACACAAATTGAACGACTTCTTTCATAAAAAGGGAAAGAATGACAGAAGTTATGTTAGAAATTGGAATAAAAGATGTGTTTAAATGCATTCAGATCCTTAGCATACTTTGATTTTAATAAATACTACGCAACCTTACTAAGCCGCCACAGATCCTTAGCATATTTTCATTTATTTCTTTTAATGCTTCCTTTTTTTTTTTTTTTTTGGTGAAAAAAAAGATAACACTGTCTTTTTTTCTTTTTTTTTTTAATTAAAAAGTAAGTTAATGAGTTTTTGTAATTAGCTATGCCTAGAAAAAATAAAGAGTTTGAAATTATATTCAGGTATGTTCTAAATAATGAAATTTACTATTTACAATGCCTTGATATCTCTGTAGTACCGGAAGATGTAAAGAGCTTTATTGTTTAACCAAGTGATGCAATCAACACTGTGAAATTGTCTGTAAATGGTATATTTTGTGACTGGTAGATGCCCTTGTCAGTTGTTGAGTTTCCTGACATATGTTGTTTAAAACTGTTTTATATATATTTTTTTTGTAACGATAAAGTAGAATGATCAGAAGATGTCTGAAATTCGGATGATATAATTTACTGTTTCCTATATATGATAGGCAATTTAGTGTTTTAAATTTTTACAAATATTACTTTGCTTTTTCTGTTTGAACAATTTTTATAACTTGCTTCATAATCTTCACCACATTGAATGCCTTTGAATTTGGGCTGTACATGAAGAACTGGAATGTGGATTACTGCATTGCTTGAGGCAATAAAATTTTCGCGTGGCTGTGGATGTGTGAAGGAAAATAGTTACGCACATTATCTAATCTATAACAAAATAAAAAAAAATTTCTACCAGCCATAAATTGGGTGCTTTAACAATATTGTTCCCAATGTAGATAGTTTGGAAATTCTCATTATTTACAAATCGTCAAGTACTCCTGTAATATGAGATATCGTTTTTTGCCCTCATGTTACGTCAATTCTGCAAGTTTCACATGAACACGGGATATTATTGTTGGTGAATTTCTAATTATACTTCTGAGTTAAAGGAGGAAATAATGGGAATGCCTCATGGCTTTATATATTGGCCGTTTTTCGTAATGTGTTTCATATAATTCAATAATTTACTCCCTGCCCGTAATCACATGTTAGATAGGTTTTTATCAAAAGTTGTGAGTTGAAAAGAGGTTAACCCCTTAAAATTTTAGGATGCATTTTTGTAGAATTACATCCGGTATTGCGAATGTACGTAACAAAAAGATCAAACTCTGTTAAGTTACCAAATAAAGATTTGTGAGAATAAGTCCCGATTCATTTTGAAATGTAGTTCGTCGTCAGAGCTCCATGAAATTTGGGGTTGAAAGTATACTCCATCGCAAATAGTTATACTAAAAAGGCATATCACCTTGGTTTACATTGAAAACAAATACCAATAATAATTCCAAAAATTATAACAAGAAAAGGGTAGAAAAAGTTTACTTATTTGAAATGAAATCTAATACAATAAATAATAGAAAGCAGTTGAAAATATTATTATGAAAATACTGAAACACTCAAAAACTGAATAAATATATTTCTTTTCATATGAAGTCGACGATTTTTCGTATTTTTGATAAAAGGTTAGCCAGTTTCCTTGAAGTATAGACTGCTTTAATGTCATTTCTGACAACCATCGTCAATGCGGAAAGATGTATCGGATATTGAATAATAACATATTTAGAAATTCCATCTTGCAAGAAAAAGTGCATAATTTAACAACTGCTAAGGCCCCTGATCTAAAAATCTGCTAACAGCACTCTTCATTGTGTCGTTACAGAAATTATGTCCTGTTTTAAAGCTGTGGACTGTTCCTTGGCTAGAAATGTGAACTTTAATGAAGTACTGACGTGGTATTTTGAATGATATGCCAAAAAATATTCTTTTTACTTAATAATTATTTTCTTAGTAATAATATTTTTTTTTCATGTATTGTGGTAATAAGGGGCGTATTTTTGCCGAGTGACAAGGACCTCGTAATGTCGGCAGCCACAGGTTTAGGTATTCTTCGAGTCGGCAGTGCCATGGATGTCGTGGTGTTCGAACTTAAATTTCCTTTTAAACTGTAAGTCTTCTTCGGTCTAATAAAAGACAGTAGAGCATTGGGCGTGGTGCTGACATCCCTATTCCTTAAAAAGAAAGCATCTGGATTTTCGAATCTGCCAGTAGGATGGCCTCTTGGCCCGCACCAAGGGCAGCCGTGTTCACAGCACAAAATGGACCAAATAGCTTTTCTTGCAAAAGATGCATAATCACTTACATTTTTGGATTTAAACGAAATTGATACAAAAATTATTTTCGAGCAAAAAAAATATTCATTGCAACAAAAATCTTTCGCCGGATGGTCGAGCGCGGCCAAAGTGCTCTGACCACAGGTTTCAAAACTAAGTCCCCGGCGAGGCCGTGGATGTTTGTAGTGGTTCGAATCCACTTTAAACTGTAGGTCCCTGTCTAACATGAGCATTGCGGGGGTATTGTAACTGCGCGTCCGTAGCTATCTTCAAGTTACACGCATCTCCCTGGGTATTGCTAAGTGAGTAACGTCGGTGCAGTGCTTGTCTTAAGACATAAAAGACAACTGTCTAAGTGCATTAGAAAAAAGAAAATATATATATTCGCCGCAATTAGAATTCTTTCGGCGTTTTCATTTTAACTGTTATGTATAGTAG
Source organism: Caerostris extrusa (assembly GCA_021605095.1). NCBI lineage: Eukaryota > Metazoa > Arthropoda > Arachnida > Araneae > Araneidae > Caerostris > Caerostris extrusa. Next base: position 3,082 of record BPLR01002254.1, read on the forward strand.
CGTTGGTAATATTTAATGCAATAAACCATTATCGTAAATATGTATTGAGCTGTTATACAATTTTGTCAAGAGGAATAAGGCCAAATAATTTTTCATTTATGGAAGTTAATTATAATTCATATTTAAATATTACAACTAAGTTGTGATCAAATGGATAACCTGAATTCCTTTTATTAATTGAGTAAGATCTTGTTTGAACATTTTAATTAAAACAGTATTTATTGTGAATTAATAGTGTTATGAAATCAAACTCAATAAAACTACTTCCTCTTCAAAATGTTTCCTCTTCAAATCCTTTTTGTTTTACTTGTTGGTGTAACTTTAACTTTGAAAATGCGTGAGATGTGTTTACATCTCCAGTGAGCTAAATATTTGTTTATGCAAGAATCGATGTCGTTAACTTTTATCAAATTTGATAGTGGTAATTAAGAACGGTAAACATGTTAGGTACGGTATAGGTCAAGTCTATTTAAAATATTTATACTAAATATTACTTGTTATAAAAATGCTGACTATTTTCTTCTTTTTACTTTGTTTATAAATTTTTAGATTATTAAATTAAATTTAAAAAAATCTTATCAAGTAGTAACACCTTTTATTTTTAAATGTGAAGGGGGAAAACACTGTTTATCTATAAATGTATTTACCGAACGTAAAATTTTTGTTTTGAAAGTGTAATTGTACAAACCTTAGTACAATTACAATTTTAATTTTTTTTAATAAGGAAGTATTTTCATTTCAGAATGTTTTATTTTCATGTATTTTTTTTTTTAAATGTTTACAGGGTGAATTCCTTAATTTAGCTTTTGTTAATTAGTTTCATTTTAGATAAAATATATTTTGTGGAATTTAATTGTATTTGCTTTATTTTTGTGGAATTTCAACACAGTTCTTTGGTGGAGGGGAAAAAAAATTTAATGTTTTGTTATAAAGTTTTTGTCTAAAAGTGGTATTCTTTTACCGAATTTAAATAAAGAAACCATAATAATAAAAAAATTTACTAAAATATTTATTCTAATTTTTGGAAGAAAATAAACAAACAAGTAAAAATTGTAATTTTCATGAATGAAAGACATGTAGTTAATTAATATAAAGGAAAATGAATATATAGAATGACACTATAATTTTTTTTACACACCCATATAAAAAAAAGATGTTTTGAAAAGCTTGTTAGTTGCATTTTATAGCGATTACAAGGAAAAGTAATTTAAGTAAATTAAACTGTTGTTACTTTTAATTCTTAATCATTTCTGAAAAATTAAAATAAATTTTTATTAATTTAAAGCGGTTTTTATTTATTTTGTTTTTCAACCATTAATAAAGGGATAAGTCAAAATTATAAGGGAAACAAACTATTTATTATTAAGCAAGAACAGAATATTTTAAGATATTAGAATATTTTACTTATTACAAGAGTGCTCGGCATTAAATAATATAATTATTGCATTAAATATGATATATATTTTTATTTAAATTATTCATGGGATAAATGTTTAATAATACCGTCAATAAAAAAAGCAGTTATCTACATCAATTTTAAATTGTAGTTAAATATTTTTTTTTCAAATATTGAAATTTTCATAAATTGAATGGACAATAATAATGTAATGATGACACATTTTGTTTTAATAACAATTTAGAAATAAGCATAGGCATAATAGCAATTAAGTATTCACTTTTGGCATAATGGTGATTTAGCACAGAAAATTGTAACTACAGCAACTATTTTACTTATTTATTTGGCACTATGGTAAAAAATTTAGATTCCTATACTCAGAGTTTTTTTTTTTTTTAGTCAACCTAAATTAGTGGAATTGAATGTATAGATGACATCAATCTTTGAGTTGAAATTTTTTTACTTTTGAAATATTCAGTATTAAATAAATTAAAAGTGAACTATATACTTAAGAGAAATTTCATGTTTCATGCACACTTTTTATTTTTTTTTTTTTTTTTTTTTTTTTTAAGCAGTCAGTCTAAAGTGGTTGAACTGGATATATAAATGATATAAAAAAAAATGATGATATATGCTTTATTATTCATTCAGAGGATTTTTATTATAATTTTGTACTTATAAATTGGAAAAAAACAAAAAATTATTAAAAAGTTAACTTTATTTATGTTAGAAGTAAAACACATGTTTCAGTGTTAATAGTAAAATATATATATTTTTAGAAATTTATATGTGTTTATTTACTATATTTGTACCAATATTATTTTATAATTTCTTTATTTATGCCTCAGCAGAGGGAAAATGGCTAGAATTTTATTACCTGCTTGATTTATAAATCCAATAAAATTTATAAAGATGCATGTGGTTTGTATTTTTTTTATCTTACTCAATGAAGAATCCCAATTTTTGCATGACATATTTATTTATTTATGACATTCATAATTACATATCGATTTATTAATGAAAAAATTTGGCTGATGAAACTGATCAATTTCAGTGGTGTTAAAAATTAAAAAGTATATTTATGTAATTTCTGCAAAGATGCACTTTAATTAATTTCAATAACCTTAAAATTTCATTGAAATGTGTCCTCTTATATAACTAAATTACTAGAAATTAGTCCCACACACTCAAGAGAGTAATAGTGAGCAGTAATTGCCTCAAAGTGTTTCAGACATTTTCAATCAAGTCTACGTTTTGAGATCTGATTGCAAGTATTATAAGTATTATTTCTTTAAACATAATTGTTGATATGATTAATCCCAAATGAATAAGTATTGCCATCTTTTTAAAATAATTTAAGGGCCAACTATGTCTCTCAAAAGGTCAAACATTGGGTTGTAGGAATCCATGTCAAGCAGCAATGGGTTTTACTCTTAGTAAACTCTGTCATATTCTCAGTATGTCAGGGAACCTTTCTCAAACACATAAAGAGATGTGCAACCTTCCATGGTACTTGTTGAGACTGACTTATTTTCTCATATTTTGAAGGCAATGTATCAGGTCTAAAAGGTTTTCTCTAGATGAAGGTAAATTAAAAGTCAGTGTTCATATTGAATAACATCTGTAAAAGGGTACATGATTTTGTTAAGATTACTGTTGTGTGAACTACCTCCAAAAGTGCTTTCTTGTGTTAAAGAGAAAATAGAAATAATGGGTCTTCTGAAAGAAAAGGCCTTTTTCATAAAGCTAATGGAAAATATTTCCTTTTTCTCTCAAAACTGATAAATTACTATGTAATGATCTTATTGGTCTCCATTATTTCTAGATATCTTATTCAATCTTTCTCAGTATTGATATGATATATTTAAATTATTTCCATCAACGTTGGAAGTTGCATCAATTTTGTAGTAATATGTACTGCTTCTAAACTATTCTGAATTTTCCCAACTCATTCCATCATGCATTGTTGAAGGCTACCTATATTACCTTCTATATATTTCAGGGCATAAGCCAAGAATTTTGAGAATGTTTTTAAAGATAATGTTTAGGAATCGACTTATATAGGAAAACAGCTTATCTGGCAAAAAATGTAGGCACTTTTCTGTCAGCTGGGCACAAGTGATAAATTGCCAAATATCACTAAACATAGCATACTTTTATTTCTTTAGCTTATGAAAAAATTTTTTAAATGTGATTTTATATTTGTTTTTATGAAAATGTATTATTTTGTTTTTCAAAATTGTTTATATTGTTAATTTATTGCATCGTTGTCAAAATGAAAAATCTGATATTGGTGAAATTTGTGCCACCGGTTAATGATAAGTACCAAAATGTAAACCAAAAATTATAATAAAATGTGCACTGTATTTGCAGTATAAGTATTCTTCTTCCCACTCATTTTCTAGACAAATTAATAAAATGTCACGGAAATAGCATTAGCATTGATGTCGGATAACTTATGCAATCCAGCAACTGAATGAAAACAATGCAATATGTTTTGATAGGATTACCAAGCTCATGGCAATTGTTGTTGGTGTCTGGTATTTTTGCTTTATAGTGATTTAATTGGAAAGCATTCCACCCGTTTTTCATTTTGTCAATATTTTTCTCTTTCGTGTTAAAATATTTGAATGTTACAAAAAAATTTTCATTTGGACTTATATACAGGTTATGAACTTTGGATAATTTTTTGAAGAACTCTCAGCTTGTACAAAGGATTAGTTTATATTCAGAAATATATGGTAATTGATTACAAATTGCAGGAAACACAATAAATGCCCTCAAGAAGTACAAATTAACTAATTGCAGAAAAACCTATGTGTGTGTGCTTTTAATACGCTTTTATTAGTTTCACCTGTATGTTTGTATGTATGTAACTAACTTTTTTCTGCTGGAGATCTGTTTCTGCTCATATACACTATTTAAGCTGCAAAAGAAACATTTGCAGGCATCTTTCAGAAAGAAAACAGTTGATTCTTTTAATGCGCTCTTATATTAGTTTCACCTGTATGTTTGTTTGTTTTTGTAACTGACACTTTGGGCTCGATTTTGCTCTACTTTAGCGATAGCCTTTGTTTTACTCACAATTACATTATTGTAAGAACTATAGTTCCACTCCTCCATACCGGGACCTCATTTAAATATTATAGTTTAAAAACACTAAAAAACATGCTTTTTGAGTTAATCAAACTAAAAAGTAAAAAATAAATTAATAGTTTAAAAAAACTAAAAATCATGCCTTGAGAGTTAATCAAACTAAAAAGTAAAAAATAATTTAACATAAGAATAAAATGACTGACGAGAAAATGAATGTCACTGTTCTAAAAGCGTCGGATGCTTTGTATGACTGTGCATTTCGGAATGAAACTAGTGAAAAATTATAACGATTGTATCGAGCACCCCACGCTTTTAGAACAGTGACATTCATTTTCTCATCAGTAATTTATTCTTATGTTAAATTATTTTTACTTTTTAGTTTGATTAACTCTAAAAGCGTGTTTTTTTAGTTTTTTTAAACTATTCATTTATTATGTTACCAAAAAGCTCTTTCACACTCATGTATGTTGATGTATTGATACAAATTTATATTTTTATTTAGCAGCATAATTTGTACTTTTGTTTCATAATTTCTGAAGAAATCTATAAACGGGCAACTTTTTTTTTTTAAATTTTAAACACTGTCTTTATAAAAGTATTATTTTTCTAGTAATTTTTTTTTTTTTTTAAGAATATATATAATAAATCTTTATGTAATCTTATGTTTATTTAAATAAAGTAATTGTTATATTTTATTTTAATGTTTGAATTATATCATTAAAACTAATTTTTTTAAAATTGCTACATGTTTTTTAATATTATTTTCTTGTATTTCATTTCAGAAAAGTACTGGAGAATTGCAAATAGACTCTATTGCAGTCGTGTAACACCTAAAATAACTACCCATTATACAATTGTTCCCCGTGAAACAGATCCAAGATGGGAAGGTTATTATCATAATCAATATTAAAATAATGATTTTTAAAATTGATTGCTTGAGAAAATATTATACATATTTTATTTGATCAATCATTTGCAAAGTATATATATTTTTGTGATTTTAAATATGGTTTTATGTGAATGAAATGTATGAACCTTATTTGAACATGATTGTATTTTTTCCTTTATAAGCCTTTTAAATAAAAATATTGTTTTATCCAATGAAATAATATTACATACAGGAAATTGGCATCTTAGCCCAATACTAAAAATTGAAATTGCCTGAAAAAATTTCCTTATAATACAACATATCTTGATAAAATTTTAATGTAACTTTATTTCAAAATTAGAGAAAATATTTCTGTAAAACATGCATTTCCTGCAACAAAAAAAAAAGAAAGGCAAGGAAAATTTTTAAGAGCAAGTACCGTCCATATTCATTTGAGCATGTATGTCAGTTACATGTACACATTTTTTTCTAGTTTTAAAATTATTAGAATTTTAAATTCATGTTGCTTACAAAGTATATTTTAAAGACTTGCCCATTTTTTTTTTTCTATATATTTACAGCGACAGCATTTTTGGATGTCTATTAGCTATTATTCAACTTACACTTAATTTTAAAGAATGATAATAAAGATTTTTAAGATAATCTTAAGTAAAGATTTTGGATAATCTTAAAAAGTTAAATAATGATTGGTTTCAAAATAGAAAAGAACATTTTGTGCTATTATTACAGTAGAGCCTGCATCCATGGTTTTTTGCAGGAATATTAAAAAGAGGTGATGTATATATAGACTAACTATAAATACAAGTCATTATAGAACTTCATTCATTAAATGTTACTGTTCTGTCACATATATATTGATATTGTTCTTAGTACATACTAGACAAAAAATATTGTAAATATGTAAATTGTTACTATAAATTAAACAACAAAATATAAACTAAAAAATTTTTACTCAATAAATTATAATAAAATAAATTAGATGCTAGATGATTATATATTTTCATTTATTTATAATATTAATTTCTTTTTAAAATATTTCATTTTTTTTTTTAAATCATGCAATAAATTTTTGACATTCATATTTTTATAATTTTTTTTTTTTCCAGTTTTTTCATTAGCATAATTAAAACCATTTGCAGTTTAAAAACTTTAAGCACCTGGGCAAAGAAAATTTTCTTAATTGTATTTACCATCACCTCTATATATTTATACCAATCATTTGCATTTGCACCCAGAAAGATCCCTCCAGGCAGCTTGATGATGTGAGTTGTTTATACTTACACATTATCACAATCACTGATGTTTATGGATTACAAGTAAAGATTAGCACATTATCATAATTATTAGAGTCTCCTTGTCTCTGAAAATACTGAAAACTGAAGTTAGCAGATGATTTTAAGAGGTTGCATTTAGAACAAGGTCTTTCTCATTATCATTAAAACATGTATGAACTGGTCTTTGTTGCTGAAAATTTCTAATAGTTGTTGTTCTAATTTTTTTCTCAATATTTGCAAAATTTTTGATTGATTGCTGAAAATGTCATTTTAGAGAACAATCTAAGCAGAGTTTATATACATTGTAAAAATAGCAATTGTGTATTAGGACTGCTAAATTAAAATGAAAAATGAATTGAGGTTTTCTTGTGTGTAATATTATTTGAGTATTGTTATAGTAAAGTTATTTTTCTTTATTTTTATGAGATTCTTTAATAATGAAATTATTGTCATGATTTTGATGTAAAAAAATTGTCATTAGGTGTTTCGATGGAAAGAGTTAGTGATGAAACAGATGTTGTCATTGTTGGTGGAGGACCTGCTGGTTTGGCTGCTGCTATAAAATTGAAACAATTAGCAGCTGAGAAACAAAAAGAAGTTCGAGTATGCTTGGTTGAAAAGGCTTCTGAAGTAGGTCAGTTATTTTTGTTTACAATAATAATTAATTAATAATTTAATTTATTATATTATTTATTTATTATTTTAATTATTATTTATATAATTATTTACTTATGTATGAATTTGTAGTTTACCCATGTTTTGATATATGTATGTAAAATAGTGTTTCTATATGTATGTTTGTATTCAGATATATATATATGAATATATGCATGTGTATGCATATGAATGTATATGCACATAGGAATATACACATTCATATACATATGCACAGTCACATTCATATGTATGCACATGCACATATATGCATACAATGCATACACACTCATATTCATACACAAGCACAAATATGTACAAAGTATATACATATATATGTATATGTGCATACACATGCATTCACACACACGAATCTAGATATACATGTGCTCACAAGTATGCATATGCATGCATGAAGATACATTGCACAAACATTCAAATATACATATCCACTTAGAATCATATACACATACAAAGGCATTAATCTACATGCATTTATATACACATACAAACAACATATATTGCACATCTATACACTCAATCATATGCACAAACATATACTCATTTACATTTGTATGTATATATATAAATATATTACACATACACATAGGTAAATCCACAAATACATACTACACATACAAATGCGCATGCATACACGCATAAACAAGTAAATATGCATTGCAATTGAGAATATGTATATATTTAAGCATTCATTTTTACCCATATTAGTACATCACTACTCATAGAGAAATATATATTTAGATGGGCATATGTAACTTTATAAACATACACATATATATTTATTAACCTATAAATAAAATCTTAATTTGAGAAGATTTTTGATTTCCCAAAGGTTTAATATGCTTTGTAAAAGGTTTATAATTACTTGTATAATTTATATAACCCTTTTTGTTTCAGCATGTTTAATCGTGGAAAGGAATTTACTTTTTTAGGATAATTAAAAGTTGATGAATATGTGTTTTTAAAATGTGCTTTATTTAATAAACCCTCAATAGACGTTGAATAATTTTCTTATATGAAATATTTGAAACACAATTTTGTCTTATTAAAACATCTTTAATTTATTATTATTCACTAAATTGAAAATAAAATACATGCATAATAAAGAAAACATCCTGTAATAGTAATCACTCAAAATTTTGTTTTTGTACGATTCTTTCAAAAGTCAGAAAAAAATGTTTTCAATAATATTATATAAAATAACTTTATTTTAACTATTTCCTGATGCTTTTTATTCACCTTTTTTTTATTTTTAAAAAAAGAAATGTTCTTTTATTTCTTAAAATATAAATACTAGAAGTAATATCAATTTTACAAATATTTCTTTTATTTATTTGTTTTTTATAAGTTTAATAAAATATAAATATTCTTAAAGTAGTTTCAATTTTCATAGTAGTATCTTACTTTTATTTCAGGTGGTCATACATTATCTGGAGCTTGCATCGAAACAGATGCATTAGATGCTTTAATACCTGATTGGAAAGAAAAGGATGTAAGTTTAAAAGGGTGTTGTAAAGTAAGAAATTGGGTGGGAGATAAGGGAAGTTTTTAAAATGATGTGCAACCATTTTCTGCCATGCTTTTATTTAGTAATAAGTAGTTAAAAAGCAGTCTTTTTTTTTTAATTAAATTTTTTTTTTTTTCTCTTTAAATTTTAAAATATCAATTTAAAAATAAATTTTTTTATTAACATGATTATGCAATTGAAAAGGATTTTCATCATATTGTTAAATATTTGAGGTAAAGAAAATAATTTTTAGCATGTTTATTTATATTATTTTTTTATTTTTATAAGATGTTTTTATTCTTATTTGGACAATATTTTTATACATCATAATTGAAATTGTGCTATATTGATTTGTAAATATTTTTTAGTTTCTCTAAATTTTGATTTTAAACAATAAAAAAAAAATGTTTCTACAAGTATCTTCATATCAATGTGTAATAATAATTTTGTTTAATTGGTGTTATACAAAAAAAAAAAAAAAAAAAGTTTTTTAATATTAAACAATTACTTAATTATAAATGTTAATATATTTTTAAAAAAGTAATTAATATAAATGTTGCAAAATTAAGTTAAAAAGTTATAAATACTGAATGAAAATTTCTTTTGAATGCTAGTGTACATCACATGATATGTAATGAGATAAATCAGGAATGCAAGTTTTTTAAAAGTCTGTGTGTGTGTGTATTCGCATATGGGAAAAAAATGTCTTTAGAAATAAAAAATGATTTTTAAAACTATTTCTTTTATAATTATGTATTACCATTTAAATAAAAATCATTTGTAAAATCTAAAATTCTGTAGCTTAATAATTGTACAATAATACATTTTAAAATCTTTAGATTTACAAAAATAAGAAATCATTTTTGATTTAAATTAGATTTGTTATTTTAGAGGTATGATTCCTTTTGATAACAAATGAATATTATTTATAAAATAATTTTGATCATATATTTTTTACTATTAATAATTTATTTTGTTATTTTTTTTTACAGGCTCCTATAAAAACGGCAGTTAAATCTGATAAATTTGCTTTCTTAACAGAAAATAAAAGAATACCAATTCCTATATTTAAAGGTAGTTTTCAATTATATGCATTTTTTTAGTTTTTCACCACTTTTTTGAATATATATACTTTTCTTCCCTTTTACATTTTTTCTTCAATTATTCTTTCAAATATTCATCATAATTTTTATGAGTGTTGTTATATTTTTATATTAACTATAATCTGTTACTAGTTCTAGAAGATCATTTTCGCGACCTTTTCCAAGGAACAACTTTTTTTATATATTACTTTAACTTTTGTGCTTGTTTTTTTTTTTTTTTTAGAATCGAAAGGAAAATAAAATCATTCGCTTTTTTTCGTTTCCTTATTCCTTTTTTATCCACATCAAACTGTAGCGATATTCGCCATAAGATTTTCTTATTCCTTGAAGGTTATAGTAATTCAGGTGTTTGGTTGTTATACCACTTCTGAATTGTTGTTTTTTAGTTCACTTTTACATATAAGTAAATTCATTTCATTATGAAGTAACTTAGAAGTCAGTTAAAATTAATAAAGTTAAAGAATTTTATTTAGGTTACATTTTTGAGATAATCCTCTCTCATTGAAAGCTACAATATTCTATGGCACTCACAACACGCCATATACAGTTGATAATATAAGACAATTTATAAAAATCTATTGGGGCATGCTCATGTCTGGAAACGTAAGAATAGAGATCAGTTTTATTTGTAGATATTTTTTGTAAAGAATTTCCTTTTGTATTGTAAATACATGTATTGATTAAATCATAATTTATTTGCTTTGAAGAGGTAATATTTATTTAAACATTTTTGAAAATAATAATGCTTTGAGTATTTGTTTTAATTCTTTATGAAATAGTTCTTTTTTTAAATTATAAGTTAATTGTGTACAATTTATTTAAAATTTTATGTATTTTAGGTTTACCTATGTATAATCATGGCAACTATATAGTTAGATTAGGAAATGTTGTTCGATGGTTAGGGCAACAAGCTGAAGAATTAGGTGTTGAAATTTATCCTGGTTATGCTGCTAGTGAAGTATACAACTAACCTTTCTGATGAATTTAATTTAAATTCCCTATCTTTTATCTTATTTGCTTTTGTAATTTTCAAAACGGCATTTTTAAGGTTTTGTTTCATGAAGATGGAAGTGTCAAAGGTATAGCAACAAATGATGTTGGAATAAATAAAGATGGATCCCCAAAAGTAAGAATTTATTTTATGGTTCTGTCACTTTAATTTAAAGTTATATATTTCATATCATATATATTATTTATTTCTATTCTATTGCAACAGACTTTTCTACTTGCAGCACCACCACTTCTATTTACTTCCATAGTTGTAAAATCGGTAATACAAAAAAAAAAGTGTTCTGGTATAATCCAAGGATAATTCATGCCTCTTTTATTAGAATCTTCAGAAGAAAAATATTGGAAAAAGATGAATTTTTAGAAATTTTTTATATTGGTATTTCTGAAGGAGGGGGCAGAATGCAGATTGTACTCAATGGGTTTATAATTAAAAATAAAAACTTTTTTAATATATAATCATGGCATTAACTTAAGAAAATGTATTATTTTATTATAAAAATAAACCTAAAATATTATTATTCAAAATATTTTTTTAAGGCTATTTATATCTTTTAAGCAACTTTTTTTATATATATATTTTTTTATTTTATTGTAATTAAATGTTGAGAAATAAATTTTCAAAAAGTTGTAGTGTTATTGCATAATTTTTAAAATTATTTTTAATTGTATACTTAATTTATCAAAATAATTATTCTGTGTTTCATTTACTCAAAAAATGTCTTAATAAAAATTTTCTAAATAAATATCTTAAAGTTAATTTTCATTTATATACATCATGTACATGCTATAAAAACTATGACATTTTTAAATTTTTAAATTTATAACATGACATTTGAAAATTTATAATAACCATAAGTTCATGTATTTTTTAATTTCTAATGTATAAATGATATATATAAAAAAAACATTATTTAATTATTATTTTTTTAATTTGGAAGGAATCTTTTGAAAGAGGTATGGAGCTTCATGCTAAATGCACTATATTTGCTGAAGGTTGCCATGGTCACCTAGCAAAACAGTTGTATCAAAAGTTTAATTTAAGAGCTAATTGTGAGCCTCAGACATATGCTATAGGATTAAAAGAAATATGGGAAATTGAACCTTCAAAGCACAAACCAGGTACTGTGGAGCACACAGTTGGATGGCCATTGGTAATTTTTTTAAATTTTATGTCTGTAAACTTTATAGGCAATTTTATTAATGGTTACATATTTATAAGAAACTTTTTCTTAATAGACATATTTAGATTTGATTATTTTTAACATATTCATTTTTTCAATGATCCTATAGCATCTATTTCATATTTAAACTAATTTATACATACACACTTACTATAATCTGTTTTTGTCCTCTATATTTATTTTTTAAAGAAATCTACAAAGAGATCATATTTTCATTTCTTGCTAAATTTCTTAAGAAAAGAGATTTTGATATTAATTGATTTAGGATTCTATATAATTTTTAAAGCATTATTCAATGTATCATTAACATGACCTAGTATTTAGAAAATAATCCTTTTCATTTAAACAAATTTTTTATTTATCCTTCATGTATTCAGAATGATAAATGAGATTTTGAAAAGAAAACAAATCTGCTGATTTGTGGTAGTAAGGTGAGGATACCTGTTACTACCCAAGTGCATGGAGCACATCACAGCCCAAGTTTTATTTCTGTTATAAAGTAGATTAAAAAATAACTAGAATAAATGAAAATTGCGATATAATCCAGTGAAGGTTACATTTCCTTTTGAGTTAAATACCTACAACGAATCCTTTCTAATATTTTTGTTTTAAGTTCTCTTGAAAAGGTAGTTTTACTCCCCCTTGAAAAAGTGTTTAGCAACTGAAATTGTAAAAGTTATAACCAAATTAGAGGTTTCATAATTTGTTTATATTTGTATACAAAAAAAAACTCTTACTGATTGCAAAATATTTTTTAAAAAGTTAATAAAATTTTAGGGGTGATCACATTTTTAATTTTACTTTGTTATATTTATCTTATAACACAGAAGAAAAATTTAGTAAATATTGATGATCATATTTATATTCAGGTTGTTAAATTTAAAGAAAAGTATTTTAAAAATGAATTACTTGTTGTAATTGTATAGCATTTATCATTGAATTTTTTTTTTTTTATATTTATTTTTCTTCTGTAGAATAGTAAAACTTATGGTGGGTCATTTTTGTATCATCTTGATGAAGGTGAACCTTTAGTAGTTGTTGGATTTGTCATTGGTTTAGATTACGAAAATCCATACTTAAGCCCATTCAAAGAATTTCAGAGATTTAAACTTCATCCTTCTGTAAAGCCAACCTTTGAAGGTGGAAAACGCATTGCTTATGGAGCTAGAGCTTTGAATGAAGGAGGATATCAAGTAATTTTTTCTACTTATTTCATTTATAATTATTTACATCTTCATTTTATTATTATTATTCTAATTTCCTACTTGGGTGTAATAATTTTGAGGTGCTAAAGAAGAGAAACAGAAAAATATTGTTGATCTGTGAAGATTTGTGTTAGTTTGATTTTTTTTTTTACTTATGTAGCAATAAAATTCTGCTTTTGTACTTGGAGCCCAAAATCTTAAAGAAGCATAATACTTTTTTATTTTTGTTTTGATGCAATACTATATAAGCTGGTGAACACAAGAAAGAATATATATAAATTCGAAAACAAGGTAAAATTAAAGTAGTTGCCAACCTATTACGATGAAATAAAGTATGTTAAAGTAAACATATAGTCTCATTAAGAATGCTAGAAATAATTTCAGTTCTTTCTGATTCAGGACGAAATAAATTTTTTGACACTATTATCTTCATATTTACGAGTGCTGAAAATCTTGATCATTATCAATTTATTAATTTCTTGGAGAAAATGTTTTTATTTAGCTTTACGCAGATTTTTTAAAACTACTTCCTCGCATTAGTATTATTACCTGTATGAAATGTTTTGTTAATTTTATTTTTTCTTTCATAAAAGTGTAGCAAATTTCCATCATTTACATTAAAAATAAAGTGAAAAATTTTAGTGTTAAGATTTTTGTGTTTACCACTGGTATTAAAATTCACTAGAGATTTAAAAACTTTACTAGCAGGATTAAAAATGTATTTTCATGAGATGATTTTTTGGAAACTTTCCAATATACATACATAAACTGTACACTGTAGCCTGCATCAAAGAATTCTAAGTTTTTTATGCGAATAACTTGTTATAGGGCAGAAATTATAATATTAATCATTCAAAATTTTATACGCCTGATTCTAATGCGTAGCCATTATTTTGGATGATAATAAATTTTATGTGATTTTGAAAATTTTCCTTAGAGTGTCCCAAAGTTGACATTTCCTGGTGGATGTTTAATTGGTTGTAGTCCTGGTTTTATGAATGTTCCCAAAATCAAAGGGACACACAATGCCATGAAAAGTGCTATGATAGCTGCTGAAACAGTCTATGATCTTGTTACAGCAGAAGAAACACAGTCACAAACAATTAGTAAGTCTTTTTTTTTTTCTTTGCATGTTTGAGGATAACTAAGTAATTCTGCAGTTTTATGAATAACATAAATATTGCTAAACAATTTTAGTTTTTGAGCTTCATTAAGTACTTGCAGGCATAAGTCTTTACATCAGATTACTTAAAAAAAAGTAATTAAGTAAAAATTAAGTGAAATTAATTGCAACTGAATAAGAATTACATCTTAAAATATTTTAAATAGTAATTGTAAAAATTAAAATAATTTGTAAGAGGAGAAAAAACACTTAAAACATAATTTTTAAATTAAATAAAAATTTTATTCTTTTAGTCAATCAAATAGTAGTTGAAATAATATCGTAAGTGGTGGATAGAAACATATTGGCAATATTCATAAGAAATATGTTATTAAATAATTAAATTATATATTTTTTTATTAATCTTATTAAATATATAATATTAAGTTTATCATTAAATTAAATATTTTTAAGTTAAGGCCAATAAATACATACACATACAATAAATATTAACAAAATAAGCATATGAAAATATACTTTCTGCCTTCTTATTATAATAATAAGTAATTGTAAAATAGTTGATAATAAGCCAAGAAACTCCTGAATGGATTGATGGTCAAAGAAGATTAGCCACCCCTGAATCTGATAAAAATCGAATGTAATTATTTGAGATTGTTAATAGTATATTTAAAAATTTAAATATACACAATAAATTTTCTATCTTGTTTATAAAAGTGATCTTTAACTATAATAGCTGCTGAGCCAATAGAATATGAGAAAAAATTAAAGGAAAGTAGTGTGTGGAAGGAGCTGAAATCAGTTCGTAATATCAGGCCGTCTTTTCATTCTCCTTTGGGTATTTATGGAACCATGCTATATACTGGTGCTTTTTATTTTTTGGGAAGAGGAAAAGAGCCATGGACTTTATCACATAATGGTAAGAATTTCTTTTCTACATATGTTTCAAAGCATTTTATTAATTCAGGTTCCTTCTATTAATCATTTAGTTCTTGAAATAATGAAAATTAAGAACTTGTAGCAGCTTGCCAAAGTTATTTATCAATGTTGTAGAAGCTTAAATATCATTATTTTGTTATGATTTTAATACTTTTCAATCTATGTACTTCTTTCCTTTGATGATTTAGGAAGTTTAACACTGAATTAAAATTATTTATTGCATGTAATATATAATAAATTTAAATCTAGCATTAATCTTTTCTCGTGAGATTTTGTAATTGGAAACATTTTTCTTTTTAAATACATACTTTATGTCTTGGTTAGTTAAACTATTCATTTTATATAAATAAAATATGTTGAGTAGTGCAACATAAAATTCTTTTACATTTTTCTATTATAAATATATGACCAACTGATTTTTATTATATTCAGGTGCTGACTATGGAAAATTAAAACCAGCTTCTGAATGCAAGCCAATTGAATATCCCAAACCAGATGGTGTAATTACATTTGATTTACTTTCTTCAGTTTCTTTGTCTGGAACTAACCATGATGACCAACCACCTCATTTGACATTGCGAGATGATTCGGTTCCTGTTGAAAGAAATCTGAAAACGTTTGATGGTCCTGAACAAAGGTTTTGTCCTGCAGGTAAAATTTAACTTGATCTTACTTTTGCTATTAAAAAAATGCATTATGTTTGCATAAAAAAAAACCAAATACTATTAAAATATTCATTTATTTTATTTCAATATAAATAATGGTTATCACATTGAAAGTTTTTAGCAGGGGTAATACATCAGAAAGAGGCTATCCCACCCCAATAAATGTCTTCTAAAACTCTTTTTTGATGTGAATTAGTATTTGTTTAGAAAGTCTTATATGTCATCCTGCATTTAAATAGCTTGCATTTTATTTCCAGAAAGAAAAAGTTAAAAATAAATCTGCCAGTTATTTTAAAAGTCTGCAACATGTCTTTAAGAAGTAAGCATAATTCATAATTGCAAAGAGTGAACAGAAAAACAGTAAATGTTTAGTCTTGAAATTATGGAAATGTTAAGAATATATACTATATCAAAAATTCTTTGTTAATAAATAAAAGATTAGATTTTAATTATCATACTTTCTGTTTATTTAGGAATTTATAATATGAGTTAACATTAAATGCTTTTCCCTTTTCAATATCAATTATAAGGCAGAGTATTAAAAATGTTTTTTATGTATAACAGAAATCATGCATGCTTTTGTTTAGAAATAAAAGTATGCTAAAAAAAAATATATATATATATATTCATGATGCTGTTCATATGATGGAAAATATCTTAGCTGTGTATTAACCAACAAATTTAAGTCAGATAACTGAAATGCAATACAACATTAATTGAAGAGTAGAGAAAAAGTTCTATAATATAGTAAAAAAAAAAAAAAACCCCATCCCAAACTGTTTTTAAACAGGACTTTAAAAAGATTTTTGCTCATAATGTTAAGTACTTATTATATATTAATTCCTACTTATGTTAAGGATCATATTTATGATTTTGTTATAACTATATCCCTCATAGTCCAACCACAGATAACATCTATTTTAACCGAAGGAAATGGATGAATCGACATTTGTTCAGGTTACTAGTCAAATATAGGGGAAATTTTCATTAGTTTTTCTTTAAATTATATATTGCATGATATTAAAAAAATTATTTTATTGTTAAAATCTTACTTAAATGGTATTTGTTCTTTATGATGCCACTGTTTGTGAATCTATTCCACTTGATTGCTTGCCAATATTCCACACCATTGATTGCCAGGCTATACTTAAAAATTAATTCTGAATAATAGAAATTTCTATTTTATGAACTTTAACCAACATAAAATCATTCATTTTATTAGATTTTCATTTATAGTTTTCCCATTATCTGATTATCTTATATTATGTATCCCAAATATGACTGGCTTATTTGAAAAAGGAAAGTGAGCAACAAGAATGTCCTGAATTCTGTGACTGCAAGTTTACTGTTTTTCCTAATCCATTTTTTTTTCCATATCTGCCATAACAAGGTGTTCAACATTAAAGTAAAATATATCTGTATCAATACTTTTATCAAGCTGATTCTTAAATTATGTTCCTAATTTTATCTTTAGGTGTATATGAATATGTAGAAGAAAGTGATGGAAGTATGCGATTACAAATAAATGCTCAAAACTGTGTGCACTGCAAAACTTGTGATATTAAAGATCCTAGTCAGAATATTAATTGGGTAACACCTGAAGGAGGTGGAGGACCAGCTTATAATGGAATGTGAAATTTTATCCTACATATGATAAAAAGAAAAGGATTAAATTCCTTTTATATATTCAAACAAATATGCATTATCAATGTATATTTTTTGGACAAGAAAAAAAATCAAATCTTATTATATTACACATAATTGAAAGTTAAATGCTATTTATTTTTATAATTATTGATTAAAATATTTTATAACAATTGGTTTGTGATTGATTAAGTAATGAAAATAATTAAGTCTGTTTCGTATTTTCTGTACGACTATACAATTTGGGATAAAAGGTACAATTGTTTCATAATAAATTTACAGGGTGACAGAAACTGTAAAAAAAAAAAAAAATCCTGATTAAGTTGACAAATTTCTGTGACTTACGGCTACTAATTATATCAATTTTCTGGCTTTCTCCCTATTCAGAATCACCGTACATGTAGTTTTAATAATGTATATTGTACTTTTACCAGTTATTCAATATGAAAAAGATATGAAATTTAATTGAAAAATCTATTACTATACACTTAATATATGTAAAAATACTGGAAATTTTTGCACTTTTACTTTGCAGTTAAATTATGTTAACAGTAAAGTTATTATGACCTTTGCTGTATCATGTTATTCTGGTACTCATGCAAAGATCTAAACAAGATGGAAGTAAAAAAAATATTACTTCAAAAGAAATTGTTATATTTTATAAAAGCGAAGACTTAGTTTTTAGTAATTAACAAATACTAATCAATGCAAATGCTTCAAGATAGTGAAGTTAGGTTTAAGAAATAAATTTAATACAGATTAAGTAATAAAATTCTTACTTTTCTGAGTCGGCCGATTAGGTTTGGTTTGTCGCTCTACAATTATTTTGTGCTAATTAGAAAGGGACCCTACAGTTTAACATGGATTCTGAACCACTAATGAACATCCATGCCACTCCAGGCTTCAAACCTAAAGCCTGTGGTACCAAAGGCCAGAGCACTAGCCATTTGGCCATTAAACTGCCAAAATTACACAAGCACAAAAGATGCACCACACATTAGTGAAAGGTAGGTTAAAATTTCAAATCATAAATAAAAACCAGATGCAAGGTTGCTGCAAAATGAGTAATGATCCAAGTTGCCAAGCGTGTTCGTCTATAAAATCTACGATCACTTACATACTTGGCGTGAAATGCTCGTCAGCAATTTCCCTAATTTTTACGAATTTTCTGGTTCTGTCACCACCTCAGTACACATAATTAGTCCAAAATTATTATCCAAATAAGTGCTGAACATTTTTTATACTTGAGTATGAAATAAAACTATACAAGCATCGTATACTTATGAATTTGAGCTACTATGTATACAATACTTTTTAAATAAAAATCAACACAGTATTAGAGAAAATTTAATTTTTATTAATGTACACCATAATTTTTTTTTACTGTTTCCCTTAACAAATATGTATATAAAAAAATGTAAAACCATTGCATATGCAAATTAAATATATCAAAATTGTAAGAAAAAAAATCTCGAATTGTTTTATATGCTATAAAATAAAATAAATACAGTTGTGCTTTTGATTTAAATAAGTTAGAGGGAAAAATATTTTTGTGACTAGAGAAAACTTTTTTGTCTAGGTTTCAGCCAGGAAAATGTATTTTGATAACAATTACACATACAAAATAAAATTCTACAAAAATTATATATTTCAGCTTAATATTACCACAATTTAGATATTTAAAAAAGCATATACATTTCACAAAATAAAGAACCAAAGGACATTTCATTAAAAAAAAATAGAAATTTGAATACTGATTAATTCATAATACTGAATAGTAAATGTTTATAAATAATATTTCAAGAATCATTCGATTCTCCTACACAATGCATTACATAACATTTAAATATATCTTTGCAATGATTATCAAATTTCTGGATAATGCAACAACAAATGAAATTGCACTATGTTAATTAAAAACACACAAATACACAAATTTTTCTTGTAAAAAATAAAATACAATTTGTTTTATTCAGTTGATCTGGTATTTCAACTAATCTTTAAAGTAAAAATGTGTACTTAAGTACAGGGGCAAATAATATCTTTGTACTAAAATAATAAACATCTTTAAGTATATTGGAATTAAGAAAATAATAAGTAGACATGACAAATTACTTGATTTGGCTAAGCCTCTTTTCTTAATAAATATTGCATTTATAATAAAGATGATCTTATATGAAATTTGTAATTCTAATTTTTTAATAATAAGTCATCATTATTGATAAGCAATGACAGCTTCAGTTGAATCGGATGCCTCTTTTTTTTTTTTTTTTTTTTTTTTTTTTTTTTTGAAATTTAAAATGCAATAAGTAAGTAAAAGTAATTGTTTTTAAGTACATAAATTCAATAATATTTAAAATACTTTCAAATTCTTGCATTTTTTCACAGCATCTTATACTTGAATGTACAAAAAAGTCAGTTTTATGGAAACTGAAAATACTAAATTTATATAGTTTATTACAAATTTTTAGAAGTAAAGTGTTTACTCCAAGAATAGAGGCTAACAGAATTCCATTAATTATTTTAAGTTATAAATTATAATGACAGCTAAAAATAATACATATTGCAATGAGGGATTATAAAAAATACATATCTTTAAATACATAGCAAATTCAGAGCAGAGGTTCTCAACCTGGGGTATGCAAGAGCTTGGTTAAGGATATGTAATATTTATTCAATATTGAAAATGGGTGAAAACACCAACAAAAAGAAGGGAAAAAATAATAATAAAAAGAAGCAATAGGCATATGATTAATTATTGGTTGCAACTAGCCTTGCCCTCCATAAATTATTCACTTGTTCATATATTGAGATTATATCTGTCTTTATTGAACTCGATTTTAAAAATTCAGCTACATAAAAAAAGCTCACGGATTTAATGTGGAATTTAAGAATACAAAAATTCTTAAAGGCCACATTTAAAAACTTGCTTATTAAAATGAATAGTTGTTGTGAACTTTCATTATAAGTTTATGTGGTTAAAAATTGCTTTGATTTTAAGCTACTATATTACAAAATTTTAAATTATAAAATTAAAATAAAAGCTTTTAAATGTCATCAGTATCAGTCAGTTTCATTAATTTTTCTAGCTAATTGAAGAACTTGCTACATAAAACAAATCTTTTTTTTTTTTTTTTTTTTTTTTGCATAAATGAATGAGTGGGAAAAGATTAGGAGAAAAGGAAAGGGATACTCATAAATGCAATTTTTTTTCAAGAGGTATGGGAGAGAAAAAGATCAGAACACATTGATTTAGAATATCAACAGTGTAAAATGTTTCTTTAAAAAATTGCATTTTTTAAAGCTACAATACAAATATTAACCTGTTCAATAAATAGATAATAAAAATTTCATGATAAATAATATTGTAATGCTATAGGACATGTACACTTTGATTTGTAAAACTAACTATCAATTATAATGAATAAATGGACATATTTTATTAAATCATATGTATAATAAGTTATAAGTTTTGCTTTCATAATATGATTAAAAACTTTTAATAAAATTTATTTTTATACATTGTAGAAAATAATATGCATTTAATAATAAAGCCTCCCTTTAAAAGAGTAGTCCATTTATATTATTTTTTTTTACATACAAAATATTTAAGTAGTAACAACAGTAAATATTTGTATTTAAAAACTATACATATAACAAATAATAATTGTAATATTACTAAAAAATAAAGATAGTGAATGTTTTTAATTTTGTAACAAATGTAATCTTAATACTTAATTAAAATATATGATTTTATAAATAGTTTATACATTTTACTAACTCTATAACTATTTATACACAATAAAAACAAAAGAAATTTTAACATGATTTTTAAGATAATTTTATCCTCATCAACTTGGTATTGATATGTATTGACTCACACAGTTTTTACTAAATATACAAATAGAATTCCAATAATAGACTTGGTACAAAATAAAATTCAACCATAATTTTTAAAAATTAAAAAATAATCATAGAAAAATAGCAGCATTGAACTGGAATGTACAAATCTAAATGAGCTTGCTTTAAAACATACAACCTTTAAAAAGAGATTACCAGTTATCCAATGCTGTTCGATTGAATGTTTGAAAATTCCATTTCTGAGTAATTACATTGGTATCACAAGGGCTCATAAAAACTTCTTTTCGCTCTATATCACAGTCAAGACAATGGCCACTAATAGGATGATAAAGTTGCAATTTTTTCTGGAAATAATCATTCAAATGAGAATAAATATTTTTCTTTTGCTAATAAGCAACAATTAAGAGCCAAATTACTTTTTTTAACTGCAATCAAAAATGTATTTTTAAATGGATATTTCAATTATAATTTATTATTCAAACACATCTGTTGAAATAATATATTTGTTTTGTTAATTATTCTTGTTATAATGATTTTAATTACAGCGTTGAAAACATTTTAAACTAAATTAAAAGTAAACAATAAGTATAAAATTTAATGATTCATTTAAATATATTTTTTATAGTACACTATTTGAGTTAGCATTTTATTTTTGTAAAACATAAATGAGGTTTATTAGAAACTTATATTATAATTTAATGAAAAAAAAGAACAGTAAATAAAATATTACTTAATTATTTTAAAAATATATAAACCTCTTGAAAATAAAAAAGAAAAGATTATTTCAAATGGTTTTTTCAGTTCCAATCGTAGGAGACCAATTATTTATAGACCAAATTTTAAATTAGTAAAATAATCTGTAAAATCTAGTATAAATGAAATAAAAAATCTTAAAATTTTACTTAATATTTATTTTATAACTCAATGAGTCTTCCTGCTTTATCAATATTAATACAATTCATTACTACTAACAATCAAATTTAACTTCTTACTGATTAATTTTTAGCATTCAGAAACTTAGTTCACAAATCAATTTAATTTATGTCCATAATAAATATTTTTTTGTAACACATACTCTAATAATTTAAAAAATCTATCTATTACTCATGCTTTTTATTAAATATTTTATGTTAAACAAAAAAAAATTATTAATTTTTTTACTTACATAATCATATTTCCATTCCTGATTTCCCTGCATTCCATGACAACTCCATAGAACAACAGGAGCATGATTGTCAGAAGAAGAAACATCAAAGCAGACGGTTCTTTTCTTTGGTCTTATATCTTTATGCCATGTCAATTCAAATTGCTAAAATCAAGTAATGAGTATTAATCTAAAAGCAGTATTTTGTTCTATAAATTTTGAGATAATCTCATATCTCTTCAAATATCTCAAAATTTTAAGAACTGCTGTAAAATTTATACAAGATGTATTGCACATATTCATCGACTTTCTTTTAACATATAACTATTAATTAAGATTTTAAAATTTTATTCTTGTCAATTATTAATAAAAAAAATAATAAAAATTTAGATTATTAATGAATCCTTTAAAATAAAAGTTGTATGAAGTTAATAAATGTAAATAATAAAATGTTTTTTTTACTCATGAAGAATTTTACCAGAATAAAATGAAACACCAAAGGTAGAAGTTAGAGTGTATATGCATGAAGGAACAAAAACAAATATTTACATAAATATAAGTAAATAAAGATAAAAACAATAAAAGTATAATTATGTACAGATAAAAAGCTTAACCTGAGAATAAATTACAGATAAAAGATTATCAGAGCAAATTTTGTAGGCTATAAATTTAAAAGAAATTTATAATGTTTATGGGATGAAAATCAAGACCAATATTATAATTAATTATTGTCATTTAAAAAAATAATTTTTTTGTTACATGTATTTTTCATACAATGACATGAATCAGTACATAAGTAATCTTAAGTATACTGAAAAATTATCAAAACAGAAAAATGATTGGGTGAACACAAATTTTAATTATGATGAATTTCAGAACTCTTTGATTACTAATGAATTCCTAATTTCAAATATATATATATATATGTTGAATATGTTATTTGGTTACCATGAAATCACAAGTCAGAAACAACATTTTCTTAATCAAATGTTGATGGTGGAAAAAAAACCCATCCATTTTATTGATTTTTAAGTAAAAATTTAAACATGTGACACTTTAGTTACCCATTACATTTTAAAATACACATTGACTAAATCATAATGATATTAACAATTTTCTCAATTACTGTTTTAACATTGAATTAAAAATCTCTGTATATCATATAATGGCCATTGAAATAAATTAAATATAACATCAGACTTAAAATAACTAACATATAATGATGAAAATGTGAGGCAAAAAAAAAAAGGTACTAAAACTTTTTTTATTTTTTTAGAGAAGGGGGACCTGAGGATAGAAAACTTGAGAATTATTGATACATAATTTTAACTTACTTGCTCTCCACCCTGTGAAGGAACATCTTTGGTACATTTTTCAAGACCAAACCTATCATTTTGCTTTTGGAATTTAGTATCAATACATAAATTGCTTGCCACGTTTCTGATCTAGATTTAAAATTAAAAATAACTTAAAAATCATAATTATTAAATCAATATCATTATTTATATATTTTAAAATTTAAAAAAATTAAATTTTAATTCTAATTCACAGGAAATTCTTTCCATATTGATTATATTTAATAATTATATTTTTAACATTTGTAAACATACTTTATATACTTCAAAATATGCAAGCATGGTACATATCATCCAATTCATTTTAATTTAATTAAAAATTAAATTTTTATTGCTAAAATTTGAAGTTAAGTTTGCATAGTTCCATCCTAAAATACATTTTAATATTTATATATTAACATTTACTTGCTATTCTTTTGGTGATAGAAAACTAGAAGCAGAAAGTTTCTTTGAAAAAAATTGTAGTTTATAGAATGCTTTAATCACTAATGAAAAAGTTTTTAATGTTTACTCTTTCTGTAGGAAATTCTTTCCATATTGATTATATTTATTAATTATATTTAACATTTGTAAAAATACTTTATATACTTCAATATATACAAGCATAGTACATATTCTCTGATTCATTTTAAATTATACATGAACAGTATCCTGGATTATTTTTATTAGCTAACAGAAAATATGTCCTTCATTTGATTATTATTACATAAATATAAAAAATTGAATATTATTATACACGGCACATGCTTAAATTTTTATAACAGTTCTTGGTGAATCTTAAAAAGAAAAATTTACTTAATAGTTTAAATATGGGTAGTATAAAGTAGGTAGGGAAAAAAAAAGATGTCATTTACAGTAGTAGTAATTTTTATGAAGTTATTATAAATTTACATAATATGAAAGTTTTGGAAATTCTTACTTACATTCAGAAACTAATTTCCTCTCTTTATTTGAAAACTTACCAATTGAATTAAAGAAGCTTGGTAAAAAAATCCCCAAGAATTTTTTAACTTGCAAGCAACGTGAATTTTAAATTTCTAAGATTTTTGCATGAAAATTATGCATTACTAAAGATATTTTTAGAAGTTGACATATTTCAAATTATAAGAAAGTAGCATAAAAAGCACAGCTTAAAAATAGATACATAAGTGAAAGAGACAACATACCTCTCCTGAAGCAAAATTTGGAGGCTCTATTGGTGGGTATTTTTTAGGTTGATCAAATGCTATTTCTTCCATAAACCATTTAAAAGGTTTGCATTTTAGTTTTTCTCGTAAACTTTTTTGTTTACTAATATCACCTGGATCCAAATTTCGATAATGAGGTCTCCTCAAATACAAATATTCTTTGTATTCATCCATCCAAACTTCAGCCACACGCTTATAATTCTAAATATAAAATATTTATTAAAGAACATTTAATAAAATGGATGACTGAATAGT
The DNA here is from genome assembly GCA_021605095.1 of Caerostris extrusa. Taxonomy (NCBI): domain Eukaryota; kingdom Metazoa; phylum Arthropoda; class Arachnida; order Araneae; family Araneidae; genus Caerostris; species Caerostris extrusa. Next base: position 28,589 of record BPLR01002254.1, read on the forward strand.
AATTTTATCAGGGTAAATCTTTAGATATATATATGAAAAAATAAAATATCTATTAAATTAGTGAAACTTTTGACTACAATTAACAATATTTTCCTTGCAAAAGTTAAATTTTTTTTTTTACATATGTTAGTTATAAATTTTTGAAATGGAAAACAAAGATATTATATATTTATATAATACAATAAATATAAAATATGCATTTTATAATTAATAAACTAATTTTTAAAAATACAATTATAATTTTTTTGAAAAATTAAAAAAAAAAATCTTTTATATGCAAAAATTATGAAATTTATATTGTACTGCATTTAAATAAATTGCACTGCATCCATTTCTTTAAAAACTGAAATTTTTTTATACTTAAATTTTACTTTTTTTTAAATGTTTAGTAGACATTGATTCCAATGATACTAAAAAATTAATAAAAATAATCTATGCTCCTTCTTGAGGTATGAGAAGGGCACCAGCAAGATTGTGTGGGTTAAACTTTTCCATGAAATAATTCTAAAATGCCTCACCCGCATGGTCACATGTTCTCGTGCTTAAAGGGCTAAGTAAGTTTTGATACATTTTCATTATAACTAAACTTGGTTGTTTGACAATATTGTGAACTGCATTACCAATGAACAACCTTGTCTCAATATTTTCTACTGAACAGACACTTCTTGTATGTGTGCTAAGTTTAAAAATATTTATTGACATTTTTTAAAACTTTTGTTTCATTCAAAAATATCTGAAGAAAGAATGTTGACAAGCATTATACAAATATAGACTTAACAGTTGAATGGAAAATATTTTTCTAACTAAATATATGTATTACAAAATGTATCTTTATTTAAATAAAAATAGATGCTGGTAATGCACTATAAAGGTGTTAAATATTTCATAGGCATTTGAAAAGGAAACTAGGTTGAAGGGCATCAAATAACATTTATTACTATTAATATTATATTATATTAGTTATATTTAATTATAATTCATGATATTTACAAAGTAATTAACCAAGCAAAAAAAAAAACAGCATTGAATCAAATGTTTTCCTCACACATTAAATATGAAAAAGTAAAATTAAAAGAAATAAATGTTAAATTAATGATGAATATTTACCCGTCCAACAAAATCTCCAATACCAGGATTAGGGAAGGGAGGAAATTTCCTGTAAATATGACCAATCCGTGAACATGGTGCATCTACCATCTGTCCTCCACATTGCCAAATCTTAAAGGAAAGTTCATACTGCTCACCACCCCAAACATCAAGTCCCTCATCATAACCACCCAACTCCCAAAAGTAAGAACGGTCCATAGCAAATAATCCGCCAGCCATAACAGGACTTCTAGATTGAAAAAAAAAAAAAAAATAATAATGAAAGAATATATATATTAAGAACTTGATTAAAATTCAAACTTATTACTTAAATTTGGAGGATGTATACAATTTGTAAGTTTCCAACAAAACAAAAACTTCTATTTTCAGCCTATAATTTAAAAATTATATAGAAATAAAAAAATTATTGGTATGGAATACAGCAAAAATTGATTCTTTCACCAAAGAATAAACTTCAATGCTAGAAAAGAAAAAATCTTTTACAAATAAAATGAAAAATTTATGGAAACTGCAGATGATAAAAAGTAACAATTTACATAATAGAAGGCAAGATGAAACTATACATTTACATATGAGAGTAAATAAAAAAAAAAAAAAAAGACCTAGAACAAAGTAATAACAATTAAAAACATTTCTTAGGTGCTCATTTGTTTGTATTTATATGAAATATGTATCATAAATATTGCTGGACTTTTTTCACCCTGGTGTCTTGAAGCATATTTTTGTTCTCCAAATTACACAATTTTATATATATATATAAAGTTTGAAAAGTTTAACATCTTTTAAGATCTAAACAATGCTAAATGGCATTTCAACAATGTTTTCTGTAGACAGGTCTGCTTTAAATTATGGATATAAATGGAATTTGTTGGTACAAAACATAAGGAATCCATGGTTTATTTTATTTTAAACAACAAAAATTAAGTTGGCTGGTAATAGGGTGTAAATTACGATAATAGAAATAAATGCAGGAAACATTAAGGGTATAACAAAATGATTGCAAAAAATCATAAAACAGTTTAGAAAAGTATATTTCTAATTTTTTATACTATCATTTTTAAAGAAAAGTGTGAAATAGCTAACTTGCTGAAATGGACATCACAAATACAGAAATTGAGGTGAGGGAAAGTTAAGACTCAGACTTTAAAATAAATATTTTGGAGATTTAAAAAATGAAGAAAAACACAGCTATATTTTTTAAAAAGAATATAAATATAAATTATGGAGAAAAAAATTTTCATGCATGTACATATACATATGCTCAATTAAATGATTAAAATAAAAATTAGAATATTTTTAATAAATAATATAATTTTTAATGTATAAAAAAGGTTTTAATATTCCTAAAATTAGAATTAAAATAAAAAACTATATAATGTTCTATAAAATTAAGTAAAGTAATTGAAATTTTGAGATTTTATTAAAAAAAAAAAAAAATTAACATACTTAAATGGTTCTGCAGGTTGTTCAAGATCTTCAGGTAATAAAGGTAATCTCTTATAATATAATTCCCAATCAAAGGATCCTCGTGCTCCTTCATCTTGTGCACGATATGCAAAAGTTTCATAATCAATAACATCTATAAATGGACACACAACAGTTCTTCTATCTTGAGCAATTGGTTCTGTAAAATGAAATGGTTTCTGATAAATTATTTAACAAATTTATTTATTATTAACATTTAAAATATATCTTGGTACTTACATATTAACGCCACCGCAACTACAGATTTGGCAGTTTTTAAGTGGCGTCAATCTACACTTACAATTTTTGTGACAAATCATAAAATATATAAAACACTTTATTTAAAATCAAAACGCTTTCAAAATTCAAAACACTTTATTTAAAAATCGATACAGAGTTTTTTAATAAATTATATGTAAAAAAAAAAAAAAAATCAGATAATTTTATATTTCCATAAGTTAATCTCAATGATTTAAATGTTTTAAAGAAAATGCATAATTATCATCCTTTAAAACTATTTGCCTCATGTGGTTTAAAAGCCGAGTATTATGTGAATATTTTATGGAGAAATTTAATTAATAAACATTCATTAAAATATTAGTGAAACGTACTATATACTTAAAATTTGAAATTACAATTTTGTGAATAAGAATTTCATAACATGGTACACATAAACTACTACTACTACACTACACCACATCACATCACTGTGTCTAGAGCTGATTTGCCCCTTTACAATTTGGGAATGATGTGGGTGAGAAGTCTGATTGGGCTCTATGATGCTTTATGGTCATATGAGACAAGGATATTTACGGTTTAAAGTGGATTCCAAACTACTACAAACATCCACGACACCGTCGGGATTCGAATCCGAAACCTGTGGTGCCGAGTGCCAGAGCGCCAGCCACTTGGCCATCAGGCCCCGGTACACATAAACAAAATAGTATTTAGATTTAGTAAAATAATAAAAACTTTAACTTTAAAAATATAAGAAAAAATTACCTAACAGGGAGGAAGCCAATTTATACTGGCTTCTGTATGAGAATCTAGAAATATTAGAACATCTCCTTTTGCAAATCTGGCACCAATAAGTCTAGCTCGAATTAAACCTTCTCTCTTTGTAGCTCGAAGAACAACTACTTTCGGTAAATATTTCCTTACATAATTTTCCAACTCCTGCTTCAGTTCAGCTAAAATTGATTTAAAAGATAAATAACTATATATATATATGACAAATAATTTTAAAAAATATTTCATATTCTTAAAATCAGTTTTAACAAACTTTACATTTTATTTTCTCTCACAACACAATTACTTTTATCAAAAGTTTTCAAATGAATTTATCTAGACTTCAAATGATTTTTTAAAAATAAATATACTAAACACTTTTTTTTTTTGTATAAGTAGTTATACAATACTGGTTTAAAACATTTAAGAACTGAATTTTCTATGTTAATGTGATTAACTATATTTATAATTATTTAAACACATGTAGATCCCTCCTATTTTTTATTTTATTTTAAAACAGAGAAATTTCCAAGATGAAAATGCATAGATCTAAAAATTCCACTAATTCAAGCTAATAATCAAGAAATTATACTTTAAAATACTTAGGATTCAATGTTGCAGATTACAGGCATACAAACAATGGTTCTCCATCTCCCTTCCCCTTAATTATACCTTAAAATAAGCCCCTCCAAAAGTTTTTTTCTTCTTCTTCTGTAATTGAATCCTGAATTTCAAAAGGGTTTATCTCAGATTTAAAAAAATTTTCAGAAGAAACGAAAAATTGAATTTTTTCAAACCATTTGAATCATGACCACAGTTACACAGTTTTCTTTCACTATGTTATTTATGAAAAAATAATCCCCATACGTTTTTCTAATAATATTTCTTTTCTAAAAATCTTTGTTTTGCTGTTACTGTAGGATACTGCAAAATGTCTTTGTAAAAGATTTTGAATTCTCCTAACTTTTAGGTTTTTACCATTTTTTTAAATCCTATCTTCACCCCAAACTGATAGGCTTCCATATTCTAAAAGCAGAAACCAAATACTATTTTAAACAAAACAGCAATATTTTTTTAATATTAGATATTGCAGTAGTGGACAATTAATTCTAATTTATACACCAATTACTGTTTGGAATTGTTGGTATTTTAAACAAAATATTCATTTCACATATCTATTTATCTTTAGTAAATATATAGTTAAATAAATGTATTAATTGAGGAGAATTTTAGACAATTTTTAGTATATTCTGAATTACTTTACAGCATGTTTAAATTTTCATAGAAAACAGTGGGAGAAAGGAGCAACATGGGAATGAAGCATTATTCTAATACAGTAAGGCAGAAAATGTTTGCTTCAATTTCGTCTTGTGAATTTTAACAACATCAAGAACTACAAGTTCTTTTATTATTTTTGTAATAAGAAAAACATAGCAAGTCCTGCTCATGGTATAATATTGCACATCCTGCTTGTAATACATTAACAAAATAAAGTAATCCACAACAGATTTGCACTTGTTTTTCAACATGTTAATAAAGTTCAGTTTTAAATCCATCATATAACTAACAAAAAAAAAAAAAAAAAAGAGGAAAAGTCATTAAAATCTCCGAGTTGAGCCTTGATTCAAATTTTATGATTCAATTATACATGGAACTTTTGCAAAATGATTGTTACAGATTTTTTTATAAATTAAAAAAAAAAATATAAAAATTACAAAATTTTTTTATTTGCAAAATAAAAAAATTGGAAAATTTTAAATTATCCAACAGTTTCTTTTTTAATACTAATTCTTGCATTCTGAAATATGTTTATTTTATCTTTATGGAATGGAATCCCATGGAATGTTTATAAATATCATCTTTTGAATTTATGGTGCTATCATACATATTAAAATTTCTGCCAATAACCTGGAAGTGTTGTACCAAGCATAAGTTTTGGCTTAACAAAATAAGACATATAATCCATTGCCGATCTGTGCTTGCTTTTTTGATACATTAATCATGCTCGGTTTTAAATCCATGGCATTAAACTAATTAAAAGTTTTTCAGTTTTAAAGAATTTTTTTATGCCACAAGTATATATAAAAAATTACATTTTAAATTCAAGATAATGGAAATTGAAAACAAAAACATACATTTAAGAACTAATAGACATTTTTTAAATCATATGTAATCTTAGTATTTGCTAAAGATGAAATTTTGATTGTATTACAGTTAATTATTAATTTTATCTCCTTTGAAGTGTTTTTAAATCTTAAGTTATTTCAGGTCTTTATCCAATAGCATACACCAACGAAAGATGTACTTGCATTACATTTTTTTTTTTTTTTTTTTTTGCAGATCAACCTTCAATAGTTTACAAATGTAATGTTTCTTCCTTAATATTTAGAAGATTGTTTTTTTTTTTTTTTTTTCTCTCCCACAAAATTATGTTAATTTTCATTGGTCAACTGGCATTTTATAGAATTAATATTCATAATATGTTTTTTTTTTTAAAATTATTTTACCATTAAAAAGCTTTTAAAGTTTGAAAATGTTAAAACTGCTTTAAGATCTCTTCTTCGAATAAAAATATGACAGAAAAGTCAAAGAGAGCAATTGTAGAGGTGCAAATTGTCTAAAGATTATTTTTTATGGGAATTTTATTTTTGCTGCTGAAAAATATGATTGTACATTGTATGCCTGAAATAACAATCATGCAATTCAATACAAATGTACATAATCAATTAGCCTATTACTACAAATTAAAACAATCTATAGCTTTTATTTAAATATAGGTAATATACAGCAACATATTGAAAAATACTTAACATAGTTTACCTTTAGTGCTAAAATCATCCACTAATATAACTTCTTTAATCAAATGTGGTGGGGCTCTGTTGATTACACTGGTGGCAGTACGTAAAAGAGTTGAAAGATGTTCGTTGTGAAATGGAACTACAATACTGGCAGTTGGTAAGTTTTTCAAATACTTTTTCTTGGAACAACTGGTATGTTAAGAAAGTATACATTAAAAACTTAAAAAAAAAAGAAGAAAGAAAGTAAAAAATTACATGAATAATATGAATGAGAATTGATAAATCTATAAAGAAAATTGAATATTTTTTTAACAAAGATATAACAGATAAGACTTAAAAAATAAATATGTCTTAACATTCTGTTTACACAGCTTAAATTTCAGAGCCTTTTTTAATATTAAACAGAACTAAGAATTTGAAAAATTTTTAAATATAGAATAACTTAGCAAAATAAATAATATTTCAAAACTTTTACTTCTTTAGTTTAAAAAAAAAGCAAAATTAAACATCTAAATTTAAAAAATTACTAAATATAGCACTTTTATGCTGACATTTAAAAAATAAAGTATGAATATTATAATGAGGTAAATTGTATAGAGGCACATTTGTGTGTGTGCATAATACATACATATATATATATATATATATATATATAAACATACTAATAAAAAAATTAATGTTTTATTTTGAATGCATTGTTTATCTATCAGATTACAGAGTACCTAATTCATGTTTAAAGAAAAGTTAATTAAAAAACAACATATACAAGTTTTAGAAATCAATAAGTACAGTTTTCTATATACATAAAAAACAAGAAGTTTTTATTATAAAAATATTTAAAAAATGACCCCTTAAGTAAAATGAATACAATAAATATTATAGTTAGTTTAAAGTTATAAGTTAAAAAACCATAAATACTATTTTTTTGATTTTATATAAGATTAAATAATTTGAATAAAAACTATTTAAAAATATTTTTTTAAAAATATGATAAAATAAAAATAAAAATTCATGCTCTTATTTAAAAATTCACAATTCAATATAATTCCATTTAACTTCATTATTTTCAGACATGGAAATAATTATATCCATATATCACAAAAATAAAATAAAAAATAATTATAATAATAAAAAAAACACGCATATTAATTTAATCATAGCTTATCAATTAAGATTTGAAAAGGAAAACATTTTAAGGACTTCCAAAAAATTATTCTATAATTCGACTTTTTTAATAGTAATTAAATTATTAACAAAATTATAAATTATTGAAATTTAGATAAATTCCGTTCCTTATTATACAGCAATTTAAATAAAAATTAATACGTGATATTTTACTTCAAAATAATCAAAATAGAAATATTTTTAAATTAATCAAGGATATAATTGTTGATGGTTTGGATAAAATTGCATGTTTACACACATATATCATATTGCACATATATATTATATACATATATATAAGCAGATTATATATACAGTGTCCAAAAGTAAGACCTGCTTTCAATTTAAATTTCCCGGGCATATGGTATTTTCATTTTTTTTTTTTTTTTTTTAGGTTGTTGCCCTGTCCTTGACATACGAGTGAAATTTTATGTCAAAATATTCATTAGTGTTTGAGTTACGCTGGGTTTTGTAATACTGATTCTGGCAATTTTTGAAATGTTTGAATTAATTGAACGAGAACTTGCGTTAATTTTTTTGCGGAAACATATAGAATATTTGAAACCATTCAGTGAGCATTCCTATATCGGAAAGAAATGTATAGAAGTGGTAAAAACGATTCAAAGACGGCAGAGAAAGCGTTGAAGACGAAGAGCCCTCTGGGCCGACCATCAACCTCACCCGACGAAGGCACGTCAAAAAAATTAAGATTTGGTGCTTGCAAAAATGTTGATTTACAATTAGAGACCTTGCTGATGATGTTGGAGTTTCAAAATTCCATTTTAAAGGATGTTTTGACCTCAACACGTCAAAATTTGATTGGTACTGAAAACACTGAATGCATCAACTCACACTGCATTGATTCGTGATGTTTTTGCAAAAAATGAAACCCATGTCGATTCCACAACCACCGTATTCACCTGATTTAGCATCTGACTATTCCCTAAACTCAATAGACCACTCCTGGGGCAACGTTTTGAGTCAATTGAAGAAACAATTCAAAAATTACCGGAATCAGTTATAGCATCTCACAAAAACCAAGCTTAACTCAAGCACTAATGAATATTTTGGCATAAATTTCACACAAATGTCAAGGACAGTGACAACCCAACAAAGAAAAAAAAAAAAAAAAAATTGAAATACCCAATGCATGGGAAATTTAAATGGTAAACTGGTCATACTTTTCGACACAGTAGTAAATCAGAAAAAGTTTTAAAAATATTTATGTTCAAGCAGAAAGGAATTTTTTTTTAAAAGTTGAAAATAACTTTCTAGAAAAATAATGTTTTGAAATCACTAACATAGATCATTAACCAAAAAGCTTAAAACAGAAATACAAAGATTAGTAATAAGACCTATATTCTACCGTATTTTATTTTATAGGATGAGAGGAAAACTTACTCTTTGTGTCTTATATCAACAATAGATCGATTAATAGCTATATAATCACTGGCTAATGCATTAAAACCATTCACTTTATACAGGGCTTCTTTGCGACTTTCTGTACCAGGTGGTAAATAAAATGCTGTTCCTTGTTCTCCAGGTCCTTTTCTGTTCTGCTCAATTTTTATTTCAGTATAATTGTGCCAATCTATTTTCTCATTTGTCTGAAAAAAAAAAAAAAGATTTCATATATAAAAACTCCCAGCTTTCACACTATCAACATAATAAATTAAAAGTTATAAATCCAAACCATACTTACGATTACATCAATAATTTACAATTAATTAAATATATGCAATTTAGAATTTTGTTTTTCACTATCTCTATTGAATTAAAAATTATACATTTGTTGTAATTTACACATTTAATAAAATATCATGCCATTTTATTTATTCTAATATTAATTATTAAAAAATTTACTTTGATAAACATTACAATGTTTCTAATCTTCATACTTGAAGCTATCTGATTTCTTGCTAGCTACAATATAAAAACAATAAGTGAGAATTGCCATATTGGAAAAAATGATGGTCCATATTTTTGAAATAAAGGTCATTGAAATATTCGCCAGTAATTTGAAAACTAAAAATGAGCAGAAAATTGAAAATCAAGTGGGTTTTATTGAAGCATAAAAAATGGGAGAAAATAGTAATATTTGTAACACAACAGTAGCAAATTTTTCTCAAAGTATAAATTTAGGAGTTATAGCCCTAGCCTCTGCTTGATTTTTACAGCAATTTTTTGTAAAAACATTATATATGATAATATAACATTATATATGATCACTAATTAATGTCATTACAAGATAGAACTTTAACTCCTAAAATAAATAAGCATACTTAAATGAATTCAATTTGATATCTGTTGTATGAAATGTACAATTATTAGATTTATTTTGTTATGTCAAAATAAAACTATTAGTTTCAATTTTAACAAATCCTTTCCAATTATCATAACAGATATCAATGGCTAAAATAAAAAGAAAATCAGAAATTAAATCCTGTAACTGAATAGAATACCACTATTTGCTTAAAAACAGTAGGACAAAAATTAAGATTTAACTAATTAAGAAACCATACCTTAGATCTTTTTGTAGGATTTGTTGATAGAAAGGCAAGAAAACTTCAATACTGTTAGTATAACTAGGGCAAAATAAAGCCTAAAGCATAGACCAGTTAAACAGTTAAAAGTTTTCTAAGATGGTTAATTAAAACATAGCAATCATGCTTAAACATATTGTATTCATTAAAAAACATAATAATAATGGGTAAAAAAGAAAACAAATATACTATAGGCACTATTTGATATTAGTTTTGAGTGTTTGGTAATCCTGAATATTTTTCTAAAACAATTAATAATAAATAAAGAATAATAGCAAATAATAAATAAATAAAATATTTATCACTAAATAATTATGAGAAACATTTTTACATAGTAATTTATTTCGTGATTAAAAGATTAAAAATGAATAGTTAAAATGTTTGATTTAAATGAATTTTACAAAATAAGTAATAGATTTTTTTGAATTTATTACTTTTACATTCAAAGCTAACAATATACAATTTTTTTAAAGCAAAAATATAAGATTAAATCATAAAAGATAGCATCTATAAGAATAAATGATATAAAAATATAAATAATAAATTTTGCAATAAATATTAAAGTCTTAAATACTGATAATTTACTAAACAGATTCAGTAGCATTTACATTAAACTGCACTTAATATACAAAAATTAATAGTTAAAACAATAATTTATTGTTTAAAAACAAACATTTAAATATATTGTCTAATTAATATTTGTTCTTAAACTATAATGACCAAATTGATTAACGACTAATTTTAAATGGATATATTTTTCGTTGCGAAGAATGACAGTAGTGTTTTAAAGGAAACGTTTTTTTGAACAATGAATAAAAATAATATTTAACAGGAGTTATAACAATTAATAAACATAAGTAAACTAATGGTAAAAACATCAATGATAAAAATTAGTTAGTCCCGCTTTATTGCCTCCAAAATATATCTTTTTTTATATTAAATTTTATATCCTAATGTATTTTTTTGTTTTTATTAAAACATAAAAAATCATGGGCAAAAAAAATTAAAAATATACCGTAGGTGCTATTTTATGTTTGTTTGGAGCGTTAGGTAATCCTGAATATTTTTCTCGATTTTTAACATTATTAGCATCAATATCATTAACAGTTATAAAAGATTTTAACAGCACAATTCCACTGATTAATAATAACGAAACAAAAAATGAAATTTTTAAGAATTTGCGCGCATTTCTCTTCAACATGTTTTGCCGTCAAATTTTACCCCGGAAACACGCAAGTAGTTTTTTGTTTTGTATCGTTCGAAATGAAAGTTAGTACAATAAATAGATTTCGTAAGAAAATCTATATATCACTCAAAGATTTGAACGGCATACTGGATAGCTCACTGAATCTTTGAACACAGATTCTCGTTTCATAACAGAATAAACGAAACCAAATATTAAATATTTTCATATCTTAATTGAAGATAGAAATGATAGACTTGTAGGTGAGAAATTCCTTCTTTTAAGAAGATAGTGTGATTCTCAATAAAATGCCCTTGGGAGTGTTTGTTAGCTATTTCGGTTGAAAAGTTTTTACACTATCAGTGTACTAGTTGACCCTAAATTTATTATTATTGTCTTTCTATATATTATATATATTTATCATATATTATATATATTTCTATACGTTATTCCATTCTAGAGATGAATGATTTAAGATACAATGTCAGGAATTTAGAAAACATCAATGCATTTATTACTAAAAGAATAGGAATAAGAAGAATAGATATTTATATAAAAATGTTTTCAAATGATTATTTACGAAAAAATATGGAATATTTATATTATTATTTGATTATAAACATCTGCCACAACTTTTAAGCAACTGCAACCGTCTCGTGTTAGTTTCCAGCAATTGTAAAATGTACATAATTTAAGTAAGCTTCGTGTTTATGTATTTGTTTGGTGTGCAAAATGTCTTCAATTGTTGCAGAAGTTCTTCAAAAAACACGAGTTTGTGTTTTTTTCTTCTTTTTTTTTGCAATAAATTGAATGTATTTAACAAAATTTTATTTTTTAGGGTTTTACTACTTTAAATTAAAATAAAAGAGTAATTTATTTTCTATTGATATATTAAGACATTCAAAGAAAAACATATCTTTTTACTTGCTTAGCATATTTATTTAATCATTACTAAAGAAAGATAATAAATAAATATTTTACTAAGGAACTCTTTAAATTGTTATTTTTATACATGGCAATGAAAAAAGCTGCAATAATATTGTAAATAACTAAATAATAATAAACTTATATACATATAAGTGATTAAATTGGCGATTCCTCGTTCTGAGTTCTGCCACCAAATAACTATTTACATCGCCGACTGAAATGTAAATATAAAAAATGTTGCAAAAGTTTACAATGTTGTACCCCTTCATGCTAGATTGCCAAATGGACAAGTAAAAGAAACAAAAAATAACTGGCTCAATTATAATTTACCTTTACTGTCATAATCATTTTATGTGCTGTTTTGCTGTAATTTAATTGAATTGTTGTAACCTTAATGGAATTAGCAATAAATTGTAGGTTGCCTCATTTATGACTTTTTCTCCGTGTATAGGTATTAAACGCAGGTGATATTTTTAGGGAAAACACTTTGAAATTGTCAGTTATAGCACAAATAAAAAGATATACTGAAAAGTGTACTATTTTAGCTTATGTTAAATAAGTACCATTTAAAAATTTAAGTTTGCCTTTTTTAATTAATCTGTCTCTTTAATTTGGGCAACCTTGTTTCTTCATTGCAGTCTGCTCTTGACTTTACAATATGTGCTTACCATTATGCTAATAAAGTGGCACACTTTTTAATAATGTTACAGGCTAGTGTCATTACTTTAATATATTGTTCATTAGCTACACAAATAAACAGTTCAATAGCACAAAATTTTAGGAAAAAGTTTCAAAAAAATTTTTCAAATGGACAATGGAAAATTAGAAATAAGAAGTGTTAAAGCTTACTAATGATTGGAAATAACCATATTCTTTGGGATTGTAGAAAATGTATCTTGAATAATGTAGCCTGTTGTAAGTTCCAAACTGAAATCTTCAGTAATGCTTGATTCTTATTTTTGAAATTGAAAAAAAAAAAAAATTCATTATTTTGAGATATCTTGGGGGAAAAAGTATTGTCGAAACACTAAAAATACTGGTCAAAAACTCTTGAGCATCTTGCTTATCATTGTCCGATGTCTGAGAAGGTGTCAAAAACTCTGAGCATCTTGCTTATCATGTCGATGTCTGAGAAGGTGTAAAAACCTAAAACAGATTCTGAGTAAATAGAAAATGAGATAACCACATTTAGTTTGTTACTATGTTTTGTCTTTTTGACAAAAGTGAACAATCCCATGATTATTGGTAAGTCAATAGGCAATGAAATAAAAAATATATAATAATCTAAATAACTTAAATATAATCTTATAATTTATTTGCGTTCTGGCACTAAAAATGCAAATTCAGTTAGTGGTCCCCAAATCTGTAATTTCGCTCAAAGCAGAATGAAAAACGAGAAAACAGGAATAAACAAAATGACATCTTGCAATTAGTAGAACAGCTTTGAAAATGATTTTTTTTTTTAAGCTTAATAGAAGAATTCAGCTTTGTCAATGACTCGTATGTGGATAGAGTTTTACCAATTTATAGTTATTCAGATACATACTTGTAGAAGTGGCTTGGTATCAAAGTTAAATTATTTATCCCTCTTAGTTAAATAAAGTTTTACCATATTATTAGGATATTCATTATTTAAGCACTGCTAAGATAATCTTTCTGGTTTTCTTGTCACTATCATGGTAAAGACTGATGACCATTTGAGCCACCTATGTTATGATTTATTGCAGAGACTGTGAAAGTGCCAAAATAATTAATAAAAGTTCTGCAATGATTCATCTGTGGAACCTTCTTTTCAAGTAAATATTCTATTAGTTAAAATGTAAATGATCATTTTCCAAGGGAATTTTAAGTTTAGAAAATGAGATCTAAATCTTATAGTGTTAAATTTTAAAATAAAGCTTAAATGTCAATCAATTCCAAATAGACCCTGAATGCAATGATGCTGTATAGTAAAATAAAAGCTGTAGTCGACATTTTAAAATTAAATATGTTGTGGCCGATGAAAAAAAAAAAAAAAAATGGTAATGAAATTTTTTTCTTAAGAATATTTGTTGTAGTGAATTAATATGGCCACCTTAATCCTCATTTATGTAATCATTTTATAAAATTTTAGAAATTTAGCTTTTAGCATTACAGATTTAACAATACAAATATATTCTTTGATAAACACATAGTAAAAAGAAACTCTTAGCAAATTAATATTTGCTTATGATTAATTTTTGCTTTATGTTCTTTTTTGCTTCCTTTTTATCACTGATAAGATAGCTAGATTTTCTTATAATGGTCTTGACAATAGCTATGACTGCCGGTTATTTAATGATTGCTTGTGACATACCTTGGCAGTTTTTGTAGACTATGGCTATAAAAATGTATCATTCTTTTTAAATATTTTACAATTGCACTAAAAAGATGTTTATTATTTTATATGAATTTTTATTTATTTTGCAGAAAAACTAGTTAAAGAAAATATTGAAGTAAAAGTTGGCAGTCTAAAGAGAAACCTTGACGATATTAAACTTGAAGTCCATGAAAATTTAAAAAGTCAAAATGTGGAATTTTTTCCACAGTATGTAAAACTGGAAAAACTTTTAGACGATATAAATGATCTAAATTATAAATATGACAACTTAAACAATCAAATTGAAAAGGAGGTAATATATTTTTTATACTAATTTTATTCATATTGTATTTGTGTTGTCTTTTTATCATTTTTATTTGCACATGAATTATTTTAATTTGTCCAAATAAATTATGTTTATACTTATTTGTTGTTTTAAATTGTTTTTAATTGCTTTTCAAACTGTACATGATTGATAAAGATAGTGATTATACAGTATCATACATGTTGCTATTATATTTTTGGTACTTACGTATTAACGCCACCGCAGTTACAGATTTGGCGGTTTTGCGCCAATCTACACTTAAAATTTTTGTGACAAATCATAAAACACTTTATTTAAAATCAAAACACTTTATTTAAAAACAAAGTAGTCAATCGGACTTCGGTTTAAAATGGGCCGATATTGAGTTTAACACAGATTCAAAATAGTCTCTATTTTGACGCATTGGCAGCTCTTTATTGGCGCATTACCGCTTTATTGGCGCTTTTTTCTGCTACAGTGGCATTAATACGTAAGTACCAATGTATATGAAATGAGAATAAAATTTACTTAAAAAAATCATTTTGTTCAACATTATGATGATGAAAATATTATCTTTCCTCATTGTAATCCAAAGATTCGTATTTCCTTTACCTTTCATCTGTAAAGGTTAAGGTGTAGCTTATGCTATGTTTCCAGAGTTTTTAGATAAAGGAACCAGCAGTAATTTCCCATTAATTTACATAATAGCCATAGTATGTTCTTCCATTTTTTTCAATGAATTAGTCAAATGTACACTTTTTTTTTCACTCATTAATCTGATTTTCAGGGGGAAAAATTAAAGTATGAGTGTAGAAAATGAACTTTCATACAAATAATAATTTTGGAGTCTTTTCAACATAATTTGAATTATAATTTGGTTTCTAAGAAATTTTTAATTCAATCCAAGAATTTTTCCTTTGTGTTCATCAAAGTTATGGTCTTGCATCAATTTTCTTATTTCATAGCTAATAAAGACCCTTTCTTTCAACTTTGCGTCTAACAAATGAGCGAATTTTTAGATAACTGAAAAATAAGTTTAGTTTTTGGGATTGCTTTTATAAATTGGTTCATAAAGCCTAATTTTATATGCAGTGATTGGAATAATGCTTTAGGAACCTACCAAATTTGATAACTTTTTTTTTCTTCTATATCACAGGAACACCTTTGCATAGCATAAGAAGCTTCATACCATAGGAGTACATGAAAGATTTTTTGATTTTGTGACCATTTCTTTAAATCTTCTATGCATAATTATATTTTGCTCTCGTGACTTTTGTTGATCTCCCAGCTTCACAAGTTAGACAGATATAGCCAAGGTGGATAAGGTACACATATCTTACAAACTGGCCTTTGGGTAGATAACTCTTCATAAATATAGTAAAACTATCAGGCCATCAATTACCTGACTATTGATCATCAGACCATAAATTATCAGACTAACAACCATTGCTTACTATTTTATTGAGTACAAAGGTAACAAAAAGGAAAAACCCCAATAAGAGAAGAAGAATGTTGCAGGAAATGACTCATAAACCAGTTTAGCAATTCAAGTAGTAGTTCCAGTAGTAGTTCTTCATACCCCAGTTCAAAAGATATCAATGTTAAAAGAAATTTCATATATATATATGTACTGAAATGCCTAAAATCATGGAAAAACCTTTTAATATCCTGTGAGACCTTCTTTTGTTTGGCGAAGAGCAGAAACATGTGACATTTACTCAAGGAAAGTTGAATATCCTTTGTAGAAATATTCAATGATGTGCTTCTAAGAGCATTTCATAATTGAAAAAGTATTGCAGTTGTAGAATTTTTGTACACAAACTGACTTTTAGATCATGTGACATATATATGTTCGATGAAATTCATGTCTGGTGTTCTGAGTGCCCAAATAATTCACAGGAATTGTCCAGATTGTTTCTCAAACCAATCACAAGAGATTTTGGCCTGGTGACATATCACATTGTAATCTGAAAAATTCTTTTGTTGTTTGGGTACATGAAATCCATGAATGTCTGCAAATGGTCTCCAAGTAGTTGAACATAACTATTTCCAGTGATTGGTTGATTTTGAGAGGATTTAGTACATGTCATGTAAAAAACAGTACCTTTTGACAACTTGCACCCATGGCCTCATGGTGTCTGCACCTCACTTGAATCTTACCATCAGCTCTTAATAACTGGAATTGTGACTCATCTCACCAAACAATATTTATCCAGTCAACTAAGGTTAAATTAATATGTTCATAGCACTGTAGCCAAAGATGTGTTGCTAATAAAAGGCACTTGAGTCTGTTTTCTGCTGCCATATCCCATCAATGCCAATTTTTCTACACTGTCTTCACATGCTTGTCTATGTCCCACACTGATTGTTGCTAATATATGATGCAGTATTTCGTAACATAACAGCATTTGTTGCATATTGCTGATCTTGGTCATTAAGTTGTCACAGATGTCCACTGTATTGTCTTTGGTTGAAGGCTGCAGTTACCATCCTTTGTTCAAACCCTGTTAATTACAGTCATACAGCTATAATTGTATCAGAAATCTTTTAAAATGAAAGCTGCTCATTTGACACAAACATTTTTTTTAATTTTATACATTTTTTATGTTATGCTGCTGCCATTTGTATATTTGCATATTGCTATCCCATGATTTTTTTGGCACTTTGGTATATATATGTGTAGAATAAAAATGCTTTTTACAAGGAAACAGTAAATCCTCTGATGATTTAACTGTCATTTATGTGTTCAGCTTGTAAAAAAAAACATAAATGTGGTATCAAATTATGGAAAAAAATGTTCATATTTAGTCTGTGTTGTAGACATGCAAGAAAGTTACCCTTTTTTGCAAATCATATAATATACTCAAGAAAAATTTTTCAAATTTAAAGGAAGTAATAAAAAAAAAAAAAAAGGATTATGTCATAAGGACAATGTATTTTTGTTATTTAAATCAATAGAATTTTTTATAAATAAATTTTAAGAGCTGGGAATATATAGAAATATTAATGTTTTGTGGACTTGTATAGCTCTTATGTTTATCTAGGAATTCTTATATTCCTAGATAAATATAAGAGACATGCTGTAAGACCTGAATTTTCTACTTTTATGATGCAGAAATTATGTAGATATGTGAAAAATAATAAGCAATACACATAATAATAATTTTAAATTTAGGTCTTAAATAATTTTTTGAACTATTTAGAAAACATATTGAAGTACAATAAAATCAACACTAAGATATGAGAAAAATATAAATTATAATTTTTTTTTTTTTTTGCTCTATTAGCAATGTTCTTTATTATTGTTCATAATACAAAGAAAATAAATGATTGATCAAATAAAAGATCACAATACTATAATATGTTAATTATTAATAGAAATCTGAAACTATGATTATGACTTTTATTTTAATTTTGAATCCATATTCTATTGAATTATTATTCAACCATTTACTTTGCTTTTTTATATTTATCTCTTTTGATCTCTGCTATTGTTAATTATCAAACAGTTGCATCCCATTCATTGACTTTTCTCTTAAATCTTTTTCATTTAAAATAAGATGATATAGGACAAAGAGGAACTTGTTTGAAAATAATTTCAGAAAGTTGTTTTTATTTGATGACTTAAAATGCTTACGTAAGAAGCATTCTTATAAATTTAATGCTATTTGCAAAAGGAATTAGAGTAATTGTATATTAGGTACACATATTAAAAACTGTTCATTTTATCATGCTTAATACTTTTTATTTTTTACTTGGTTGTTTTAGTAAGGCATCATTAATTTTTTTTAACAAATTATTTTTTTTTTTCCAAAAAGTTAATTATTAATTTTACCTGGAAGTCTTTTAGAGAGATTTCTTTTTTGTTTATTCAGCTTTTTTTTCTTTATGCATGTTTTTTTTGAACTTCCTTTTTTTTTTATTTCTTTGCGAGAATTTTTGGATATCTGTATATTTCACTTCCTTGTTTTGTTTTATTATACATGGTTCAATTTTACTGATTTTGTTTTAATCTGCCTTCTATTGCAATACACTAAAGTGACAAAAAGATAGCCATATGGGATTTTTATGGATGACAATGCGCCATGTCACCGGGCCACAACTGTTTGCGATTGGTTTGAAGAACATTCTGGACAATTCCAACGAATGATCTGGCCACCTAGATCGCCCGACATGAATCCCATCGAGCATTTATGGGACATCATCGAGAGGTCTGTTCGTGCCCAAAATCCTGCACCATCAACGCTTTCACAATTATGGACATCTATCGAGACAGCATGGCTCAATATTCCTGCAGAAGACTTCCAACGACTTGTTGAGTCCATGCCAATCCGAGTTGCTGCACTCTCGCCGGGCGAAAGGAGGGAAGACACGATATTAAGAGGTATCCCATGACTTTTGTCACTTCAGTGTATATCTTTGAATGTTATATCTATGAAGGTACCAAGTTCACAAAATTTTGATATGCAATTCTTCAAATAATTTATAAGTAAAAGTTTATTAAAGAATGTTATTTCTAAAAATATCAAAAAATTTATTTTTAATTTATTAAATTATAAATAAAAGCCAACAAATAATTTAATAATGTATGATAATGAAAATTTTATGTCCAGAAGCTTTTGCATAGAATTTTATATCATCCAAACACTATTTTATTTATATAATACTATTTAAAAATACTGCAATTTTAACTGTTTTTCTGTTTTTTTTTCTTCTTTTGTTTAAAATAATTGTCAATAGGTAGAGGAAATAGGAATTTGTTGTAAAATGAATAGAAGAAAAAGGTTGTGAGTGTATTACTATCTAATTTTGGAGATAGTTCTGCATTATCTGTTGTAGACATGATTTAATCTTATTTCAGGGCCATTATACTTTACTGGAAATCATGGAAATCAGTATCTTTATAATTTTTATTGTGCCTATTATTAAGATTACATCTATCTATATTTATATAGAATATTATGTATTGCATTATTATCTTAATAAAATTACTTTCTAATTTGTAACCTACATTCAATGAACTTTTATTTTATGTGTAATATGTTATGTTTTGGTATAATACATTTCAAGATCTCAGATTCATAATACTATGAATTGACTTAAGAATCATTCAAAAGAATTCTATCTCAAACAGGTTGATGATGTTAAAGCAAAATGATTAAATAAATACCAAATTTAGAAACTTAAAAAAAAATTAGTTGTACTGTCAAGAGTTATTTGTTTTTATCTGAAGTTGTTTGTATATTTATCAAATATTTACTTTTATAAAGATAATATATGTATTTTGTAGCTTTAACAAGAGAATTTTGTGGTACATCTTATTGAAAGTTTAAAAGGGTATAAGGCTGTAGTAATTTTAATAGCTAATATATTTGTGTGATTAATTTTTTTCTGTCATTTTCTTTCAATTTACTATTTTGATATTATTGTAATATTGCTGATTTAGAGGACATGTGTTTATTTCTTTTGTAACTAATATTTTGATACTTAAATTGAATTTAAAAATACTGCAATTTTAACTGTTCATGTTGAAGAATATCAAAATTTTTATTCCTCTTGATTTTAATTTTAGTCATTTTTAAAGGTATAATTAACCATCTTATAAATTTTTCAGTTAAAATTTATGTTACTTTCAGTTTCTGATTTCCATTAATTTGTTGATATTTTTAATTTTAATTATGAAATATAAATTATTATGAAGAATTTAACTTGATTATATACTATAAAAATTTGGAATTGTAGTAATAATGAAATTATAAGTGTTTAAGAATTCTTTTTTTTCATATTTTTGTTTTCACTTGTCCTTGCTATATTTTCCATTCTATTTCCTGGAGTATTTAAAATTGCTCATTGGTATGAATTTAATGTAATATCTTTTCTTTTTAGATTAAACCACAAATGGTTACTTCAGTTGTGGAATTTGGGGATGTTGTTGAAGATCTAAAAAGAATAAAGAAATTGATCACTGTTGTTCAGAGTTTGTCTTTATTACATCAACACTTAGAAAAAGCTAAGAATGCATTCTCACAAAGTTCATATTTGATTTCTGTGGACTCTCTGTTGCAATTTCAGAAAGTTTTAAAAGATATTGGTCAAGAGAAAGAAAAAAATATTGCAATAATCTCAGCTCTTAAAACTGAATTTGTAGTTACCAGAGAAAGCATAATTTATCATTTAGAAAATTTATTTCGTGAAAAAATTGTTATTATTAGCTCATTGACAGAAAAGAAAAAAAGCTTATCAATACAGATAAGTAAATCAATAGGTTCAGGGGATGAAGGAGAAATTTTAATCGCCTTAAAACTATTGAAACAACTCAAACCATTGTTGAAAGAATTTGGAAAGCAATTTTTGAATTTAGTTTGTGATACTGTTTTAACAAATATTACCAACATAATATATCCAAAAGAATCATCAGCAATGGAAATTCAAATAATTAAAGACCATAATCCAGAACCTAATGAAGTATTTGAAACATTAAAAACTATTTTTGTTTTTCTGCAAAAGGAATTTTTTCATTTATCTATAACTGCAAAGGGTGAAGAAGCACAATCATTAATGAGTGAATTTGGATCAATAATTGGTGAAGGTTTTTGTACATTGGTTATTGAGAGGTGTTTAAAAATAGCTATACCAAAACAAAGTAAGCAACTAGAAACTTTTCATAAGAAGATTTTCACAGCAGAAGAATTTTGTAAATTTTTGCAAGATATGGAATTTATATCCAGTTCTGGAAGTAAATTGTTAAAATTTATTCATGAAGTGGATACATTACCAGTAAACAAAATGGCTCAGGTAGTATATCTTACTTCTTTATATCTCACATTTGATATTTCTTACATTTTCACACCAGCAAGATTCTAATTTTATGTTAAAATAAGCATAGTAATTCATTTATAATTTTGTGTTAGGCCACATTCACAGCAATGGTAGGTCACAGATTTACTATACTTGAACAAGATACATAAAAAAAAAAAAAAAAAAAAAAATTTTAATCCCTGTATATTATAAAAAAAATTACTTTAACTCAATTGTACAATAACTCTACCATATACCCTTAATTATGTGAGGCTTTGGTTCCACAAAGTACTGAAAAGACTAATACTTCCATATAGATTTTTTTTATTTTTATTTTTCAAATTATGTAAATAAAAATCTTCCTTCAATTTTGAGAAAAATAACACCCTTTCATGAAAAATAAATTTTAAAAAGTACCACTTACTATTCACACATATTGTCTTTATTAAATTTTATTTAAAAACTGTTGTTTTTGTGTGTACTAATTAAAAGAGAATGTTTAAATGGATAAGTTTATTTTTTTTTTTATTTAATAGCCGTTTATTGTATTTTTTTTTTAGATTTTTGTGCTTACTATTATTTTAAAATGCTATATTTATTTAAAAATTTAGGTTTCGCACTATATCAAACTGCACACTATGCATTATCTGTAATAAATAGTTTTAATATGCATTTTAATAATATTAAATAATTTCTAAATTAATATTGTTTTAATGATTCCACATTTTTTTTTTTTTTAAATTGCTGGATTACTTATTATAAATTATAGTTATTATTAATGTTCATTTGTTGATTTGAAATTTGTCATAATAGTGGTGGTCATTTGATTGGAAAGTAGCAATATATATGTGCTACTTTTATCTTTTGTCATCACTTACAAGTAACAGAAACTATTGAAAATTTTCTGATATTTTACTGAAAAATTGGCATTGGCATTTGGAAATGTTTATAAAATTGATGCAAGTTGATGAGAAGTGTCTATTAACTGATAATGCTAACAAAATCTTTTGTCATTGTTTATGAATAATGCATGTTTATGCAATTTATTATGTTACCAATTAAAATCATCAGGTTCAGGTATAGTGAAAAAGCACAAAAAAAATTCAATTTGAGATATGAAAATATTTCATAAAGTGATTTAAAAAATGATAAATGTAAATTTTAAGTACATGTTAGTCTTCAGAGGATTGATTTTAATAGTAAAACAAGGCAAATTTAGCATCATACTTTCCTGCCCTTAATCCATCTCTAAACATTCAAATTATCTAATGCACTTTTAGTTCAAAAATGCTAATAGGATCTATGCATAATTTTTTTTTCATTAACTACAAAAATTTGTATTATTTTTCATAAAACTAAAAGTAAATTGAAAAGCTATAAATGTTTAGAAAAGTAAGTTGAATTTAACAGTATGTGATATTTTTATTATATTCACTAAGCATGCTCAAACAGAAAATGTGCATATTTGTGTGATTTATATTGCAATAAAGCTTTTGCTTATTCTTTGGATATTTTTTTTAAGCATTTGAACTTGATGTATTTATAGAAAATATATTATTAAAATCTGAATTTTAAGGAATAACAGTATAAATTTAATCATATATCCCTATTGAAGCTAAAAATAGTTTGTTCTCTGAATTATTTTCTCTATTTTGTAAACTACAACTAATGTCTTTATTTTTTAAATTATTATATTCTTTGTAATATTACTAACATTAATTTACAAAACTAAAAAATCATTAACATTTTAAAATTGGATTTTATTTTTGTGTGTGTGTGTGTGTGTGTGTGATTCATTTAAAATTAATTTCAGGAATTTATGAGCCATGCTCGATCTCTCATGCAAAAAAGTTTACACCAAATTGTTGGAGTTGGCACTGAATCACCAATCAACTCAAATTCATTGAATGCACCTGATTTAAATGAAATGACTAGAACTCAGAATGGGTTAAGTGCAGCTACTTTCTTGTTTCCTAGATGTCAAATAAGGTAAAATTTAATTTTTTCTTTCAAAATTACTTTATTTAAAAATATTTTTTTGAAACTTGTGCATGTTTTATTGTGAGGAAAATTATATAGCAAGTTCCATTTACTATGTGGCTGACTACATTTCACTCACATTTTGCTATTGCTGATGCTAGTATAGTATGATTTAAGTGGGGTTATTTACTTATTGAAATTCAAGAAGAACAGATTGAAAAGTTTTTAAATAAGAGGGGGTCATTAGCTCCATCTTCTTGCATCTCATCTTCTGATTTAATTTTTGTAATGTCTTATTAGTACATGATAGAAGATGTGGCTAATTTTTATTAAGCGTGAAGCATTTTGAAATCGGCACTCGATGCTTAATGCATGTTTGAAAACTTTATGTTCCACTTCAATTTTAACAGTTAATTCAAAGATGTTTAAGAAGTGATGTGAAGTTGCCATTGTCTGGAATAAGAATAATTTTTTTTTTTTTCTTTCCTTCTTGTTTTTCACATTGGTAGGATAGTCAACAATCTTTTGATCAGTTTTGATGATAAGGTGACAGTGTGTCTTTTATCTATAATCTTCCCATAATTGAACAAAGTTTTTATGAAAGTAGGAAAGGCATAGTATTGAAATAGCAATCAAGTCAATGGATTTGAAATATGGTGTGGTAGATTTAATTTGTAAATAAAGAACATTTGCTTCAGAAATGGTTGAATTTCATTTTAGAAAGAAGTCATGCAGTGTGAGAGGTGTTCTCTAATCATGACAGCCTGTGTGATTTTAAGAGCATGAGCCACAATGAGTTTTCAGTAGCTTTCTGAAGCATCATCTGTTCAAAGATGGAACAGTACCCTGGAAAATCTGCCAAGAAGGTCTCTTGCTATCCAGGGAATGATTAAAAAGTGAATGTTTGATAAAACACTCATTCTTACAATTGACAGAATTCAGATTGTGTTATGCATTGTGTTTCTAAGACAAAATAAAAGAAATATCTCAAAATCAATTTCTAAGAGAACTTATAACATCTTGCCAGTTTAGAATAAAATTGTCTGATGTCTTTTTAGATGTCTCCTTAGACTTATTTAAATAATCAAATAAAGTGAAGGATTTTATTTGAAAAATAAATTTTCATACATAAGCAAATCCAAAATAACTACAAGTATTTTTGTCAGATTTTATATGAAGCAATTGTTTCAAGATCCTAATTTTAGAAACAAATTAAGTGCTATTTAGAAAGCAGCTTGGAATGTTTAAAAAACATATGTGAAATTTTTTGGGAAGTAAAAAATCGTAAAATCTTTCCACATTTAGGAAATTGGAATACAATATGCTTATAAAATTTCATTTCTTACAATTGCAAAAACTTATTTCTGGGGGGAGCAACTTTTGATAAACAAGGCAAATAAGAAAATGATATGTATAAAATGGAGAAATATTCCATCAAAATGTAGCTTATGGAAAAGAGATACAACTATGGAATGAAAAATTTGAATAGCATTAAAACAGGATAAATTTAATTAATTTGCTAATAATGTACCTTTATAAAAGTAAAAAATAATACTTTTTTTTTCTTTATTATGTAATATTGTAAATGATTGTCTCTTAGTTGAAAAATAAATTTAATATGGCATGCAAAGTGCATCGACATCTGTCAAATTTAAGAGAAACAGTTTTATTTTTAAAAAAATAAGCATTTACATTACATATTAACCATATGATATTTAGTCAAATTAAATAATTTCAAGTTTTGAATAATTTTTGTTGTTATTTTTTTCATTGATATTTTTATAGTTTTATGATTTCTTAAAGATTTGTAATTAATATCTATGCATTGTTGTTTAATAATAATTTTCTTATATAGCGAATCTATAAAAGAACTGATTCATCTTTTACTTGAAATAAAAGAAGAAGCAAAGAACATTGGTCCTGCTCATGCACCAAGACTTTATTATGTAGCTCGAAATGTTTGTGAGCTTTATTGTTGTGTTGTGTTTACATATCATAAAAGAGAAATAGAAAAAATTCCTCAGCAAAACAGGTAAAAATGTTATTTTTACACTTGTATTGATATTATAAAATGATTGTTAAATAAAGTTATTTCAATCTTTTTTTTTCTATTTTAGCCATATATCATAACAATTGCATGTATTTAGCTCATCAACTTTGTAAAATAAGCAGCCTTTATCAAAGTGACCTTCAACCAGAAATACCTATGACATTTGCAGATTTAATTCCAGAAATAAGGAAATTGGGTACTGAAGCCTTTTTAACTCAGTTGAGAAATCAGAAGCATCAAATTTTGCAACTACTACAAGAACAAGGTATTTAGAATATATAAAAATGATTTTGAACTGTATTTCAATAAGCTTGCCATTCAAGGTCGATTGTGCTCTAAAAATTTGAGGCTTCCTATTCAAAACATTTTACTTCTCTCTCTAACATATAACATATTAAAAAAAAATCATGATATTCCTTGCATACTTATTTTATACCTGCATATTCTGACATAGCTTGAATTGCCCATTTGGAAATTTTATATTTTCTGATAACAGGAATAAGAGATGGTAACTCAGAGTTGAAGGCAAAGATTGCCTAAAGGATTGGAAGGAGTCAAGAGTCAGTTTAAAATCCAACTGTTGCCTCTTTTATAAAATTTTTCCCTTTTTCCAAAAATTCTAGGAATTAATTTTAAAAATTAAATGTTAAGGAGGCAATCCAATTGTACTCTTTAATAATACAACCAATAAGGATACTTACTTCTCTACCAGCAAAACAAGTGGGCAATTCAATCTGTATTCTGAGCAATGACATATAAAAATGCTAACTTGTGTCAACAATGAAAGATCTAATAGAAGCTATTCCATTATTAAGAAGAAAAAAATAAGATTTAATATATTACAAGTACAGTGTTTCGTGATTAAAATGTACCATTTTCTTATACTTCAGCTATTCTATAATATTTTGTTACCTGTTATTTTAGTATAAATATCTTCTTCTAATGCAGCTGGCAAATAGACCGTGATCTTTCGCCATAAGGGCTGCACCGATGTTACTCACTTTGCATTACAGAAGGCGCGTGTAACTTGATGATGGTAAGCCACGGACGCGGAGTAACAATGCCCCCGCAGCACTCTACGATCCTATTAGGACCGGGACCTACGGCTTAAAGTGGTTCCGAACCACTACAACACCCATGGGCAAAGCCGGGATTTGAACCTGATACCTGTGGTACCCGAACGCCAGAGCGCTAGCCATTTGGCCATCAGGCCTTGTATAAATATATAATTATATACTATTATTACATAGTATTATTTTTTATAAAATATTTTTTATGAGAGAATTTTGAATATAAGAATGGTTTTTAAGTCAATGCAAATAACATACCTTTAAAGTTAAAAAAAAAAAAATTTATGAAAATATGATGTACAAATTCAATAAAAGTTATTGAATTTATTTTACAAATTTTCCTTTATTCATTAGTAAAGTCATCTTATGACATAAAATTATGGTAAAGAGTCGGGGGTTGGTACAAAAATATCTTAACCAATTCCCCACTCCTACTGAGAAGCTTAATAAGAGTTTTTGTTCCTTGAATTGGATAACTAATTCGAGATAGCAAAGATTTATTAAAACCAGAATATCACAAAATATAACAACCATATTACACACAATCATGCAACTGAAAAAAAAAAAAAATTATTTTTAGAAAAATACTTCAAAAAAATATGACAATTCATAATTTTTGCCTCCCATCTGTAACTGTTGTTATAAATCAATAATTATTATGGACAAATTATAATGCTTGCCACCTCTGTAATTAACACACAAGCATATAATGATTTTAATTTCATGAAGAAATGTTTTAATATTTTTCATAAATCTCAATTAAAGGCCAATGTAATTTTCTTATATATTTACATTTTTCATGCATGCATAATTGAAACAAATATAAGAGTTAAATATATTGTGTTTTTTTTTTTTTTTTTTTAATATTAAGTATTAGAATGTGTTATAAGCTTCAACTTGTATCCCTCAACAAATTTTATATTGTAAATTAAAACAAAAATTAACTAGTTTTTAATCCAATATACTGTTAAAAATAAATATATAGCTAATTTGCAAGTATATGTATAACATTTCTGAGCCTATATATTTTGATTTTATAAAAATTGTGATCAAAAAATAATCGCTCTTAATGAATGACATTCTGTTAATTATAAATTCTATATAATAGGATTGTTTTGGTGCTACAATAATATTAATATATAATTATATTATTGAGCTAGAGAGTTTATAGTTCGTTTTTTTCCCTTATGCTAACTACGTTTGCACAACATCAAAAATTGGTTTCAGTTTCTACTGTAAAATATTTGTTAAATATAATCAAAATGTCAAATCTATAGTATTAAATTTATGAATTGAGTTTAAAAATATACATTAATCTGTTAAAAAGAAAAGTTTTAAAAGTTTAAGAAAATGCTTTTCATAACTTATTTATTAGAGGATATTACTATGCATTTTATGATTTAAATGTTAGTTTTTTTTTTTTATTACAACCAATTTATTATTTTACATTTGCAGAGTACAGTAGTTTATTGGTTGATGATGGCACTGTAAATAAAGCAGAAAAGGCTATTCGGCAATGCCTGTGCCAATTACAACTGTTAAAAAAAGTTTGGGCTGATATTCTTCCTTTAGAAGTTTATTTCAAAGCTATTGGTACCTTGTTCAACACTTGTTTGGAAGAAATAATTTTACGAATCTCCTCAATGGAAGACATTGCCGCAGATGCAGCTGCACAATTGGATTGCATTTTTGCCATTCTTTTAAAACAAGGTCCAGATCTGTTTAAGGTAGGAAATTTTGGTTCATTTATTTTAAAGACCTCTTGCAGCGTTATTACATTTGCATAATCTAAAACTCAAGGTTTTTATTATGGCATACCTTAAAAGCATAATCATATGTTCATAGCATATCTTAAAATGTGAGATGTGAAAAAAAAAAAACCCTTATATTTTTAAGATGTGTTA
Organism: Caerostris extrusa; assembly: GCA_021605095.1. Lineage (NCBI taxonomy): Eukaryota > Metazoa > Arthropoda > Arachnida > Araneae > Araneidae > Caerostris > Caerostris extrusa. The sequence continues at coordinate 57,227 of BPLR01002254.1, forward strand.
TGAATTTTTTTTTTTTTTTACATGATCATACACTAGGTATGTGAAATTATGAAACAGTACTGGAGATTTAAAATTAGATGTATTACTCTGATTTTATAGCTATGTTATATTGATTAGAAATTTTTTATTGATACAAAACATATTATGGCATCTATTATTGACATATAGCTTAAAAAATGATCAATTTTCTTAAAAAGTTTCTTATTAGGTGAGATCAATCTCAGAATTTTCTAAGTAAATATGTTCATTTTCGAAATATATATTTTCAATTACTACAATACAAAAATAATACTGCATTTGTATTAATTATACACTTAACTATTATATATTTTTTTAAATTCAAGAAATTTCTTTAAAACTAGAGACAGCAATTTTTATATCTTCCTGGATAGTTTAAGAGTTATTTTATAAAAGAAGTAATATGGTGTAGACATATAAACAGAAAAAGATAAGATTTTTATACTGTTGCTACTTCAGATACAAAAAGTTTTATTGAGCTCAGATTGAGACGATATTAAGAATACTAAAAGGTGTGAGCTTAAGATTCAAATATGCTTTATTGTAAATTACCTTTTGAAACATGGTTCATTTTTTTTTTTTTTTTTAAAATATTGAACTGAGTATTTTTTTGAGAATCATTAGCAATCTAATTAATCATCATATGATAACAATAGCAAATAAAATTTTTATAATTTATAGAAACAGGCAGTAATGATTTATATATAAATGAAGCTTTAATTTGATTAATATAAATATGATCATTTTTAAAATATTTAATCATTTGAAATTATTAAAATACAATAGAGTTCCAATTATCCGAGGTTCTATTTAACCAAGTTGGTGAACAAAAAAAAAAAAAAAAAAAAAAAAAAATCCTATTCTGACATGTTTAATCATTCTGAACAAAAAAAATTTGCATATTCTCTTTCATCTTCCATTTGTATTAAGCAAGGCAGAAATATTTGAAAATGGGGACTTATTTCTTTCCCACCTTGCAGAGGGTTGGGGGCATTCTTAGTAGAAGTTAAGACATACTTCTAATTCCTAATAACATTCATATGTAAGATATGTGCTTGTTGCTGTGTTTAATTCGAGACCTCACAGAAGCCTTGCATAAAAACTTCCTGCCTATGAAATCTTTGCTGAGGAACATAGTGTTGAGCAGCAAGAAATTACAGATGACATAATTACAAATCAATATTAAAGCAGTAATGATAAAAAGAATGGCACATTCTAAATGTCTTAATTAATTCAACAGTTTTTCCAATTTAATTAAGTAGAAATGCAATTTTCATGACATTTATACAGTGGTGTAACATTATAGTAAGAAAAAATATTTGTCATCCACAAAAAATTACATCAAGGACTGCTTCAAATGAACAATTTAATTTACCATTTTTATTAAAGCATTAAAAATATACACCATAAGGACTTTAAGTACATGTCACACTAAAAAAATGTATGCAAAATCAAATTCAACTACTTTTATTTACTGAGAATGTATATAAATATGGTGAATAAATTTTTTCCTAAATACTGTTTTGCCAAGCTTAACTTAGATATTTGGAATTCTATTGTATTTGCTTTTAAAGTATATTAAAAAACAGTTTTAATTAATGACATTTTGAAATTCAATTTTTTTATAGGTGCCAGTGATAGATAAAAGTGATTCAGTTCATTTTTATGTAAAGCGATGGTTTAAATTTCAAGAACTACAACTTATTTTAAGTGCAAGTATGAGAGAAATTGTCGATAGATGGGCTAATGGTAAAGGACCATTAGCAGCACATTTCACATCTGCAGAAGTAAAACATCTCATTCGAGCTTTATTTCAAAATACAGAAAGAAGAGCTGCTGCTTTAGCAAAAATAAGATAATAATTTAATGTTTTAAAAGAAATAATATATATAAAATAAATTTTATAGATAAAAATCTATTCATTTTTTAGAATTGTTATATGAATAATATTTGTTGGAAAAAATTAAATATTTATTATGCATTCTTGGATTTTATTAGAATATACTGTAAGTGTAAATGATAAAAACTTTTTTACTAATCTCATTTAATATATGCATGGATAATCTGAGTAAGATGAAGTTATTTTAGTTTTATATTGACTTAAGACAAAGTTTTAATTTTAATGATTAAAGAACACAGCTACAAATCAAATTATGCTTAAAAGTGTTAAATTATTAAAATTTAAATGCATTACATTCTGATTTAGATTAACACATAATTTCCAGATATTTAAATATACTACATTAATATATATTAATAGATTGTTGGAAGCATCAATAATTTTAAAAAAATAATCTTTGATTGTTAATATACATCAGTAATTATTTTTTTTATTATTTCAATCTGTTATACTAAAGAATGTCAATCCACTTTGTACAAAATATTTTAAAATTCACAGTTTTATAGTAAAGAATTTTTTAAATATATATCTCTTTATTATATAAGAAGTTTCATTACAAAGCATTAGCCAAACTGATTAAAAATAAATTACTACTTTAACATTTAAAAATCATTATTTCCAGATTATTTATACAACAATCAGTTAATTTTAAAAATCAGGCAAAACCATTTTTGTTAAAAATTTTACTTCGTATTAACGTGGCAAATGTGTTACATTCATCATTATTTTCTATATTACAGATTAATATTAGATTTGAAAGGAAAACAAAAGGGCCGAAGTCATCTTTTTGCTCCTTAAATTATAAAAGAAATGTTTTAATAATCAGCTAACTTTTCATTAATATGTTGCAGACAAAACAGCAATATAATTTTGAAAAATGTGCATTTAATTTTTGTAACAAAAGGATAATTTATACCTTTGTGGTGGAAAATGTCGTTGACAGAATAGATATTAAAAATTAAGTAATGCGGTGGTGCAAAATGAAACATCTCTAAAGAATAAATAAATGAAAAAGAAAATGCTTATAAAAAATGTAGACCGTGCATTTAAATTTTTCTTTGTATCAATTAACTACTTAGTTTCAGATTTATTTGCTAAAAAATTAAATTTTTTAGGAGTCATAAATTGCTTTAAAACTGTATCATTAATTTCTTTCCTCTTTTGTTGATGATCAGCAACTACTTTTTGCAGAATTGTAATTAGTTCCTTTTTTAGAAATCCTGTCAAGAGTTCTCCACTTGTGTAATCCTGTTAAAGGAAAAAAAAAAAAAAAAAAAACTTTAGCATTTTCTTTAATATATATATATAGATAAAAAAATGTAGCATTCTATTTTGACTAAAGATAGGATTTTCATTTTGTACAAAAATGAAAAACTAAGTTTTTACATTAAAAGTGCATCAATACTAAAAGCTTATTATATAGTTTAAATTATAAAATTTTCTTCTAGTGAATGAAAAATAGAGTAGATTTTTTTTTGCATAATTAATTACAATTATAAATACTACTCGTATGTAATATAGTTTTATTCTTCATGCTTGATCCGAAACTGGTATCGATCCAAAATAAAATGTTATGTATTAATCTTTGCATTAAGAATCTTTTCAGAAAAGATTTTCTTGAATAATAAAAGGCAAAAATGAGCTAAACAAACTCATATTACAGAGATAATTTGAGGAAGGAATTTCAGCAATAATTACAGCTGTTAAAGATGTAGATCATTAGGGATGTATCTTGGAACTAAATGAATATTAAAACACGAAATTTCTAGAAGCTTTAACCACATCTTTTACATCATAGCATAGATTGCTGACTATTCTATACCTTTGATCTTTTGCTTTGTGTTTACACTATGCATTCAACATATTTTCACAAAACAAAAAATCATTTCTTAGCAAACCAAATATATGAAATGTTTTTTAAGCAAATTTATAATAAAAGTTTTAAAATGTCAGAACAAATATTTCTATATCAGCACTAACCTTTCTAATTTTTTCCAACTTTTCATCATCTTCTAAAAAGAAGCGAAGATATTGAAATGATATATCAATATCACAGTTTCCACCTTTTTCTTTATGTTCTTCCACAGTTGCTCCACCCCCAGAAAAAGCATATTTATTGGATCTGAAATAAAAAATATCTTTTTAATACACTTGTAATGTACTGTATAAAAGCTATTTATTTGAACAAATTGATGTTCAACATGTCATTTAAATTCACTTATAAAAATAAAAACTAATTTTGTATTAAAAATTTAAATGACTATTAAAAAATTCATTAATAAATGTATCATTTTTAAATTAAATATTTAAAAAAACATAATTATTTTTAAAAACAGCTTTGGTATATGTCAGAAATTTTTAAAAAGTTTTCTTCCTACATCAATAAGATAAATCAGCAGTAAAATCCTTCTTTGAATTTTGAATGAATCTACTAATAATTAACAATAGAAACCAGAGGTGTAGCTGTAGAGAAGCATTTTTAAGATATAAAAATCATTTTTTTCAAAATTCTGCAATTAATGTTAAAGTGGCAATTCTCTATTTATTTTCAATCGCTACAAAAGACAGCCAGCACTGGGATTTATAAAAAACTATATTAAATCAACAATGAAAATAATTTTAATGAAGCTGTTCTATTGTTATTGTCTTAAGTTATATGAATTTATTAAATGTTGAATTAGTACTGTTATTTTTGTGAGATATATGAATTTTGTAAGCAAATTTAGAGTACATAGATATAGGTTAGTGTAAATACATCTTAAAAGCCAAAAATACTGTTATGCAAAAACTGCTTTATACATATATATATAACATAGAAAAAAACATATATATATATATATATATATATATATATATATATATAACTACACAAACTCATTAAATTTATTTCACAAATTAATTAGTAAAGACCATAATTCATAAAATTATGGTAGAGTCAGGAGTTAGAAATTTTTTACCAACTCCCAACTTGGGATTTAATTCATTTTAGATTATTGCTCTGATAGAAATGGTAATCTTCAGGAGCAGCAGAAAACTATATATATTTTCAGACATTTAACAGTATGTATAATAAATGTTTAATTAAAAATATATATGTATAATATATATTTTCCTAGTGGGAAAATATTTTTTTTAAATTAAAGAAAAAAAGATTACAATGTATCTCCTTCCTTTAAAACTTGTTTTAATTACCTATGTTAACAGAAAAAGGTTTTTTGGATGAAATTATTTCAAATTTGTTATCTAAAAATTTCTTTTGAAAATAAAATTATAAGAGATCAAAAAAATGCTCTCAGCTCTATATGACAATCTCAGACTAAGGGTTTTAATTCACTTTAGATTATTGTTATCAATAAATTTTGGTATTCATTTGTTAGCAGATTTACCTGGTAAAAAATTGTAGCTCATTTATTATGATTTTAAATTATCTTAATTTATGTTAGTTTCATGTATTATAATAATTTTATATAAGAAAATCAACAAAACAATTTTTATATTAAATTAGAAAAATATGGCAACCTTGTTTTTTTATCTGATTAGGTGTATCAGAAAGAAAAATGGAGCTATTTGGTTCACTAGCACTCATTTTTGTCTGTGGACCTTGCAAAGCTGGAAAGAATTGAGAATGAAGAAGAGCTGGTTTTTGGCAAACCTAATCTTTGCAAACATCTCTTGTCATACGGAAAAATGGATCCTGTTAAAAAATTTAATGACAATTGATAAAAGTTTCAAATTAGCTATAGATAAAATAAAAAAAAAAAAAAGAGTAAAAATGAAATTTAATCAGTCTCTCGAGTGAACTGTGAAAATTGTTTACATGCATATTAGTAGAGTTTAATTTCTAATTTTCAATTTCCTTATATAGAAATGATGTTTTTAAATAATCTTAACATATATAATTACAATGCTGGTTGTTTTTATACTAATGCATTATACATTATTTAAAAAAAAATTTTAAACTCATTTTTAATATAACTGGAAAGATTTTAAAAACATTATACATCACTTGCAAGAGTATTAATAAATTTTTAATTATTTACCTGATCAATAGCACAAGGTACAAGACAAGCAATATCTTTTGATTTCCAAATATATCTTGGAAAAAGAGGAACTGAAAGATGGAGCAGCTTGAATGGCAGGAAACGATATTTTTCCAATGCAATCACTATTGCCAAAACCAAATATTCCTTTGACTTGATTAAAAGTAACGTTTTTTTGAACTCGTGTAATATTTTGATAAAATGCAGGACACTGTCTAAAAATTAGAAAAAAAAAATATATCACTTTTGTCTAAAAATTCAAAATTCTCTTTAAAAATTTAGAAGTAGTTATTTAAAATAATGAGCTCTTTAGTTTCTAAATTGGAAAATTTTAAATAAAACATAATTTGAAATAAGTAGTTACATTCACAAGAATAAAAGTAATTTTCGTTCTTACCCTATATACTGAAAGTTTGCAAATATAAATGTCTTATCTGGATCAAATCCAAGTGCAATTATGTCTTTTGCATTTTTCTATAGCTAGTTGTTGAGCTTTTTTCAACAGTCAAATCTTTCCAAAAAACTTTTCATCATCAGTTAACTGTATAACCAAGGGCACATTAAATGTTTCTTACAACCATCTATAAAATTTATTTAAAAATTATCCAACATAGATTACTCAATTTACAAATATTGATAAATTTTACATAAAAAACATGCAGTGGTGGTGCCTTGATTAACAAATGACCTTAGATAATGATGGATGTTAACAAGTGATTGTGAAAAAGAAAAAAAAATCTTTTGGTTAGCAACACAAGATTTGGTTAATAAACTCAAACAGCATGATAGAAATTAAGTTCTTTCATTTGTTAATAGAAGAAAAAAACGCAAAAAGAATATTGTGAGGTCTGTTCTTTGATCTTAGAAGAAGATTTCGAAAAATTAATAGAGAAGCATCAAAAAGAATTAAAAAAACTTATCAAGCAGTACGTAATGAAAGAAAAGAAAATGAAAATTTTATCTGAAGATAAGAATGAAGAGAAAAAGCAAACAAATCTGAGGTTTTTAGAATCGTATATCTGTTTAATGAAAAGTCCAAGAGTTTTGTAAAAACATTTTTAAAAAAAGAGATGTAAAAAATATGTTTAAAGTTGTTTATTTGTAAGTTCATTTGTCAGTGAAAACCTAGTTTCCAAAGTGAAAATTTTACAGATAGATTTTTAATTTTAAGAACAATTTATTTTATTAATGTTAATTTTGAAGCAAATGTTATTACACTTTTACTACATTTCAACTGAATTTTTAGTATGTACTCTAATTTTGGTTAGGTAGGCACCTTAGATAGCAATGGTAGTCATGGAATTATGTCACTATTGTTAATCAAGGCACTATCATATATTGTGTTGCTGAGGTGAAAATCCCCTTCGAGTCTTTCCCACCATAAGTAAGCACATTACTATAATCTTCTTAAAAGCAATAATTTGCCAATTAAAAATTTTATTTATAAAAATATATTGAGCTGATATAATTTATGTAATAAAAACAAAAGATACATTACACATTTTTTACTTAAGAAATTCAGTTAATATTTAAATAAAGGATTATGATTGCTTCATCATTAATAGAATTACTAAACAGCAATAAAAGCAAAATGTAGTACCTAAATTATCAAATGATAAAATCTTTTTTCTTTGGGATCAAAAATGTATAAACTGGTTTTGTAATTCTCACAACAATATACAAAATAGACATTGATATGAATAATGGGTCAGTAATTTTCCAATGGAGTAAAGTAATATTCCTTTTCTGATACAAATAGTTTTGAATTTCAGAGCCAAATAAATCTAACACTGATTGTTACTAATGCAATAAACATCAATACCAGAGAAAAGAAAAATTAAATTAGAATCAATCCAGAATTAAAGAATTAAGAAGTATTAAATTTAAATTGAGTAAAAACTAAATCATTAATTTATATTAACATTAAAGGTTAATAACATTATTTCAAAAAATAACAGTTTTCCCCATCTTTAATTATTATCAGTTTCAATTTAATTATAGTTAATCACTGATTGCCCATAAGATTTTATTAAGAAGTATGTAGGCTCAAAAGATTTTTTCAGAACATAAATACATAACATAACACTTATCAAAAAATGTAAAAAAAAATTTTTTAATGGGAAGTCTGATAAGTTAAAAAAATATTCCTATATGACAGGCAAAAATTTGACGAATGGATCAAAACCTACATAATTCTTACAGAACAGATGGATATATAGATTGATTTACATGCTCTTTGGATTTAACTTTTATTGTTTCTTTTTTTGGAAATTTTTGTGAAAGATATTTAATGATTTATCGATTGTGAGAAATCATCTTTTTGTTTTTGAGTTAAAAATAACTATCATATTGAAACCTTAAGAAGGAAATCAATAATTTTCGTGATCTCATCTGACCCCACTCAGTCAATGGTTTGCTTAAATAATCTGTGGCTGATTTTTTCTTTCACATCATCTCGGCAGTTCTCAAAGCTGCCAAAGTTGCACCATGCCTCAAAGACATTAACCAATGTTTTTTTAAAAGCTTTAACATGTTCATGCATATTTCTAGAAGACGGCATTGATACTTTTTAACAATTTCACTGCCGAACTCGTGCCAGCGAGTGATATGGCATAACATCAAAAATACCAATCATGCGGCAGTACATGGTGTGAAATGATGTCTCAGTCGCCAGTCAGCAGAGGGAAGCTGCACTAACTTTAACCCCAATTTATATCATTATATATATGTATGTTGGGGGTGTTAAGGGGGTTTTGATGGTCGTAGTGACTAGCATCTGGAGCTTGCTACCATGGATGTTTGTAGTGGTTCGAATCCACTTTAAACCTTAAGTCCCGGTCTAATATGATTGTAGAACGTTCTGGAGTGGCTGACAACCCTACCCCATAAAAGAAAACATCTCCTGTCTCAAAATCTGCCAACGGCAGATAGATGGCCTGTATGGGGGAACAATGAAGTGTCTACTAAGATTAGTAAGGCTAAAAGATAGTTGTACTATAATTTTGGATTTACAGCTTACGTAGTTATTAAAAAAATTTTAATATGAGTTGTAGAGAGACGATAATGGTTCTGCAGAGCCTCACGCCTAACCTGAAAAAAAAAAAAAATCAATCTGATAATTCTTTATAAATGGAGAAATTGCAATATACCAAGTAATAGAATTTAATTATAATATATTTAACAATTTGTTTTTACAAAATATTACGTCCACTTGATGGCAAAAAGTAATTAAACATTTATTGAACCATTTTTAGTCCCTTTCTGCAATTTATAATAAAATTAAATACATAAAATAATCCTTGTAATTGACAAAGAATATGATTTTTAAGGTAAAAATTAACAATAAAATTTAAAAGATTATTTTTGGACAAAAAAATGTTTTACAAGAAACAAATTTTTATTATCTTTTTCATTCCTTGAAAATGCTAACAAGAATATATTTGGGTGCTATTTCTTTCAACATCTTTTACTTTCAAAATATATATTTTGCCATAGGTTAAAAGTAATTCTTAACATATAACACTAAACAAATGTTACTTAATAATAAATCATTGCACGGTATATACTGCTTTGATAAATAAATTTCATAATGACTTACTTTTTGTCATCATAAAAAGGGATTAATGACCCATATGGTACCAAGAAGATGGACCTCGGCCAGTATATATATATAAAAAAACGGTTTCCTCTGTTCATGCCTTTTAAAGGATTTTTACATGTGTCCCTGCAATTTAATTAGTTAATATTACAATTTATTCCTTGATAGAAGCTTTTAACTTAAATATTTGTGGCATAAAAATTTAGTCAGAGAGAGAAAAAACACAATTCAATTCTTCATATTAGAGAAATAATGAAAAATGTTGGGAATTGAGACTTTATTCAGCTTTTTGCATGAATGTCTATGGCATATCTCTGCCTCAAAAGGTATGCAAAAAACATACAATTTTTATTTTTAAAGTACCTCTAGGTTTTGGCCAAAATTTATTTCATTATTATCAGTTTCACTTTAAAAATGTGATTTTATCTTTGCATTTCATTTGGTTGCATTTCTCTGTTTTTTTTTTTTTTCTCAGTATTCTTTTTTGTTTTAAAAAAAGTTCTCTGCTTTTTTGTGCAATGTTTACTTTTCAATTTATATACAAATCCACTAGTTGGATTGCGAGCGCTGAATGAGATAATTTTGTCAATTCACTTTTGTATAAAAGTGAGGGTTTTACCGTTCTTTTACTAATCTGGAAAGGGTAAAAATAGCGAGGTTATTTTCATCTTGTGTCAGTTTTGATCCATAACTTTTTTTCATGCTTTTTGTTGGTGACTCACCTGTCCACAATGTCTGAAAGTATTGGTGAATTGTTTGAAAGTAGGGTCCACAGTCAGATTGCTTTGATATAGAAAGTCCTATCTGCAGAAACTCCAGTTTGGTAAGTTAGCTGTTGTCAAAAGGGATGATCATCACCAAAACTTGACTTGGGATCATCGCTACTCATATTATGGCAGCCTTTTATGATCGTTTATGATGTGCTGTCCACAGGCTTTGAAATGTCTTTTTGATCAGTGTGTTTGTTTACTAGTACTCGGCACTGTTGGATTTAAACTTATTTATTCGTTAATATATTTTCCATACACACTTAATAATGCATGCCAAATTTAAGAGCAGAGGTAGTAATTAAAAATGTTTAGGAATTGAACACACAAATATCAGAATTAAAGTATACAATCAATGCAGATGTTAAAAGGATATTTTATTAAAATAATTTGGCTATACTAAAATAGACAATAATAATTAATTAGACTATAAACTTAAAACACAATTAATAATTAACATTACATTAAAAATATACTTTCTAATTTGTATTTTTCTTTCTTATTTAAAACACTTTTCTAATTTGGCTTAAATAATAAATCAGGAGTTTAAAATCCAATAAATAATAACAAAGAGTACAAACATAGCACAAAATGTAGAAGCATGCATGGTCAAAGACACATTAGACAATTGATCAAGGTTGCTTTGGTGATTAGCATCCACTGCTGGCGGAGTGAGCCCCAGCTGCCAGTGAGGGTTTGGCACATGAGCATTCTATATCAAAAGAACCCTTCGGTTGTTTTTAGATTTCTAAGGACAAAATAATTGAATGTTATATTTTGAAGATATGATTACAAACAAAATATGTATATTCCACATTTGGGAACTGCTATATGATACCCCGATGGTAGCTTCAGAAGATACATAAGAGTTATAAGGGTGTAACTGGATGGGGAGAAGTAGCATGTATTTGTTTCATAGTTTAAATCATTAAATGCACATCATTGATTAACACAACGTTTGCATAATATTTCTTTGTCATTTGTAACGTATTTTGTTTTTATATGAAACTCGTAAACAAAAGAAACTAATCTGAGTCTCAACATCCAGCGGCGGCTGGAGAAGATTTAGACAAAACTACATCATTTTACTTCTTTACTAGATGTTGATAAAAGACATTTTCTTTTAGTTCATAATTTTTCAGTTACCTTATTGTTATATTTCTAAAGTTATCTGAGCTATTTGTATAGTGAACCAAGCATGAAATTATATTATTATCACACTTCAATTGAAGAGAGTCTCACAGTTTTTACTGGAATTGACAACCTAATAAAAGCTTTTATAAAAAACAGGCAGAAGTGAGACACAGAAGGAATTAACAGGGACCTGCCTATGAGAAAAAAAAAATATCCTCTTCTTATTAAGCCAATGGACTGGTTTCCACTTTGGGCTGACACTTTCAAATTTTGTAAGTAATTTTCCTCATCGTCTCAGATGCTGAACTTCCAAACGATCCTGGCAAAACATACGAAACTCATTAAGATCATTAAAATAAACTACTTTGCGCTTCACAAACATAGAAAGGTATTGTATAAAATCGGGATATAAATAAGCTTTTGATAACTTTGTCATTTGTCATAATCTAATTCTATGACTGAGAAGTACTAACTACAAACGGATCCATAATATCACCATCCTTTAGGATGTTTTGATGGTTTTCAAGTTTCCTTACTATCCATTGTCAAATGAAAGGTTTAATGGCGTTTCACTTATCATAATCATTAGCTGCGGCAGACATTTTAAATTAAGTTTCAATCAAACTTTCCTACGTTTTTATAAGATAACTGATGTATGTGACAGATTGGGAAAAAAAATTGATTTTGGTTAGCCAACAATTTTTGATGTAACCTAACAATACAGCGAACACGACTACCGATTTTCCATGAAAAGCAAAACAGCAATGTACGTGGCGGTGGCAGCTGGACCTTACATGGAAAAAGATACACAATCTTAC